>JAIVFH010000304.1:0-30364 GCA_025765595.1 Obelidium mucronatum
TGCGTTGGGCTGCACGCAATGGGCATGTTGAAGTTGTCCAGCTTCTTTTGAGTGCGTGTGATAAAGTGAATCCAACTATAGCTGGACCTGTCTTGGATGTGGAAGGGGATGACAGCATTGTGGCTATCTTGAATGATCGAAACGCTTTAAATTCACTGGATATTGCTTGTGCATATGGGAGATACCTCATAGCGGAAATTTTACTCCAAGACTCTCGAGTAACCAAAGAAGCTTGTGACATGGCGTATTCTTTTGGCTCCTTGAAGAGAGATGCCAGCCCCTTTGGTAGAAATTATGCGCATGTTATCCGCGTACTACTCGAAGATGGTCGAGCAGAACCTAGTCTTCCTTGGAGACACCACTTTTATGCTGATGCTGTGGAGTTCTTGTTGAAAGACGGTCGCTATCCAATTACCAATGACGGACGTGCTCTTATGAACGCCTGCAGAAACCGGGAATCTCGCAATGGTCAAGTATTTTCTTGGACTCCCAGGTTTGGGCGTGCTACCTGTAGTGCCCGCTGCAACACATGGACAAGTTCATATCATGGAATACCTGCTTTCTTTCCCTGAAATCGACCCTTCGGTCTATTACAACGAAGCGATTCGCCAAGCTTCTGCAAATGGTCATTTCGAAATTGTTCAAATGCTGCTGTTGGATTCACGAGTAGACCCGTCCATGCCGGGACTTGCGAGGGTTTTTGGAGCAAGCCGCTATTATGAATTCCAGGACTTTCCAAACACTGCTCTGCATTTGGCCATTAGAGGAGGTCATACCAGAGTTGTTCAACTCCTTCTTGCGGTCAAACGGACGGATGTATTGCCGGATATGGACAAATATCTCGATACGGTCTTTGAAGATGGTAGCTCTTCTGTATCGACTGTATACTACGGTCGAAACTGTGATTTCAACGCGGCAGTGAATCGAGGGGAAGTGAAAAGAACAAACTTTGCAAGAGGCGATGGTTGGTATGCCGATCCTTACATCGAAAGTCATGCTCCAAAGCCGATGGATAATTTGAAACTTGCCATTGAGATGGGGGATGTAGAGGTGGTAAGATTATTGCTGGATGATAAACGGATGGTCGACCATATTGTGAGAATCCGAGAGCGATTGGATTTGAGCAAAAATCATCGCATCAATCGCGATTTACGGCGGAAACGGATGTTTTACGTTAAGTTGGCAGAGGATAAGGGTAAATTAGAGATTGCAGAGCTCGTGAGACGCGTTATGAGTTTGTCTAATATCTAGAGAATGACTTTATTTCACCAATATACTTCTTATTCTGCTTTATTTGATAACAGCGCCTCCTTTTCCAAATGAGATTCCAAGTGTTTCTTGAGTTCCGGCATATTCTTGCACTTCTTTGTACACTTGTGGCACTGCAAGTCCGCCTTCAACAGAGCTTCAGATTCCTCGACATTGACTTCAACGGATCCCTTCTCGGTAATCTCAAATATAACATCTTGCAGTGGGATAAAGAAACGCGTGGTGAATGAATTCCAGTGCTTCTTGTGTTTGAGACAGGGAGAAACCATATCGTCTGATATTATGTGCATGTGGAGGTGAGCCATAGAGGGGACCGCGTGGAAGCCAGCCTTGAAGCAGACTGACGGATGTGCCTGTTGCACTTGCTTCAGCGTGTGAGCCAGCGACTCCAGCATGGGCAAGTCCGTGGCTGAGAGCGCAGAAACCCCCTTGGCGGACCGATGCTCTGGCGCGCTTGTCCGGGGAAGCGCAAGAAAGTGCATCTTCGCCTTAGGAAAGCTATCTTTGATCAGGACGACTTCGGGCGTGGCAGTGACGACAGCCTCGGGGTGTTTGTCAGGAGCCTCGAGGTAACCGCTGAGGGCATTCTGCCAGGCGGGAACAGCGGCATTCTTGGGCTTCTTGGCTTTGTCAGTTGCGGCTGCTGGGGCCGAAGCCATCATGCGCTTGAGGGGATTGGTGGACATTGCTTAATGTTTCTTCCAAACGAACTTGTTGGACAAATTCTGCTTTATCTCCCGTTGGACGAAACAGTGGCAAGAGTGGCTTTCGCGTCAAAGACTCGCTTAGCTGTTTATTTGTTGGACAATCTGGCTTTTGCAAAGCGTCATGTTGATGCTCAGCCAAGTGGTGTTTGGTCCAGGGTCCTCCCGATACCGTACCAAGCAATGCTCATGATCCCAGTCTTTAATTCAGTCTTGGATCCACTGAGACGTGATGTTCAAATTGGGCCATCTACTCAACTCAAAGTGGCGGCTCTGCTTCTCAACAATCCACAATACTTTGACCCAACTGCCAACGAAAACAACTTCTTCATTTGGGTCATCAGTTGCTACAATACGGAGCTGTTGGATTTGGTCCTCAACGACCCTCGCATTGATCCATCCTGTATCCACAATTACGCAATCCGAAAGACTGTTCAACAAGGCCACAGCGCCACAGTCCAACGGCTCCTCCTAGATCCAAGAGTAGATCCTACCACATTAAATAATTGGTGTGATGATGGCACTGCCCCATAAGGAATCCAACCACTTGATCAGAATTCTGCTTGCCGATGAACGTGTCGATCCCTGTGATTCAAATTGTCTTCAGTTGGCATGCGAAATGAATTATCCGGAAGCTGTTGGCTTGTTGTTGACACATGAGGCGGTGGATCCATCGGCGGATGACAATAAACTGGTTATCTTTGCATCTCCGAAGGGATTGGTTAAAATTGTGGATATTCTGATGCGGGATCCACGAGTAGATCCTTCGGCGCAAGGGAATTCTGCTTTGTTACTTGCTATGGGGGCAGGACACTATGACGTCGCTGAACGATTGCTCAGTGACCGCCGTGTTAGTTCTTTACCAAATGCTGAGATTGCTTTGCATTGGACGCAGTTTGTTGCCGGAGTAAACCGAAACGTTTGAGTAGGAAACGAAAAACGCGTTGTCGTTTTGAATAAACCTTTTTGATATTATAATTGTGGGAATATTCAAACATTGCCGTTTCCACTTTATATATGTATAATGTATATATTTATTCATGTTCTACCTTGCAATGATGTCTGTTATCTTCTCCACATCCACCAAATAGGCCGCCCTACCTTACCCCTTTACAGAAAAACATGTTTTTTTTTGACTAAACGAATCGATTTATTCGATGTATCGATGATTCGCTGGCGGTGGCACATTCACCAGAAAACAGTCTGTGGCGTCTTTGTTTGGGTGGCACAGCCGGCGCCTCAATTTCTTTTGGATTGCTATAAAACAAGGCACCGTCCTTCACTGAAATAAAACCAAAGGAAAAAAAAGATATGACTCGTTCCAATAAGGCAAAGTCTGATCGGTTGCAGCATTCTGGAGGCCGTAGTGGTAGAGGGGGTGATCAAGGAAGCGCCAAGAAAGGTGGGGGCGGGGCACATAACTGGGTAAGGGGTGGGCTACACTAATTCGATTTGAAGTATTACTGATTCCCTGTAATCATCGTTTTCTACAGGGTCGTGACGGCGATGAAGTGGCTGATGTCATGAATAACTACAACTCTGTCAAGAGCGGTTGCAGCAGCATGAGTGCAAGTTCAAACAAGCGTAGAAGTATGGGAGAAGGGAATGTACACGTGGCTCCCCAGGTTGATCATTACGGCATTGGATTCTAGTTTTCTTTGAGAATTCATCATTATTGAATATACTATTTTGTAATTTGAACGCTTTGACTTCATCGCTAGCAATGGCGTAATGCATTCACAAACAGATTCACAAGCATAAATATAACTTGTTTGTAAATAACCACATCATATAAATGAGACACACACCCCAAATCCATCTTAAAAACTAAAGCTCATCA
Source organism: Obelidium mucronatum (assembly GCA_025765595.1). Taxonomy (NCBI): domain Eukaryota; kingdom Fungi; phylum Chytridiomycota; class Chytridiomycetes; order Chytridiales; family Chytriomycetaceae; genus Obelidium; species Obelidium mucronatum. Next base: position 3,814 of record JAIVFH010000304.1, read on the forward strand.
TCATCGACGACAACCTCTGAATCCTCCGCCCGTCCCAACCCCAACCAAGCCGGCAACACAACCACATCATTAAACACAAACGTTCCGTAAATCAAGACAACAAATCCAGCCACCTGCAACCACTTGAACGTTTCCCACCCAAGCCCCATACTGATTGCCCAAATGAACACAGTTCGACATGTATCGATTGTGCTTCGAGATGTTGCGCTGACTGTTTGAGTCACGCTGAGGCCGGACCAGTTGAATAACGAGATGGAGAAGCAGATTCCGATTCCTAGAGAGTGATCAAACAAAGGTGAATTAAGAACGGGAGCATAACCCCAATGACAAACTAACCAATATAGAACACAGACTGCACATAAAACACCTCCTTCCACCCTTGAACCACATTAAAGAAATTATCCGGCCCTTGATATTGCCCATAAAAGTAATAAACGGGAGGCAAGACTATTAAACCCGTCAAGAGTCCAAAAACGCCTTCCAACCCAACAGCCTTGAGAGCATTCACTTTATACTTGGAGAGAACTTTCTCTTCAATCACAAACTGAGTTGCAGTGAGGGATTGCGCTAATACGACCAAAAAAACACCGAGAATTGCTTGGGCGTTTGTTGGTTCTGCGAGTGGTTGAAGTGATGAAGGAGGTGAAATCTTTTGGAGAAGGGATAGTTCGGGGTTTGATGTGTTGTTGAAGATGGAGGAGGCGCCAACAAGGGAAACTCCAACAAAGACGGTGCATAGTGCGAACCATCTGTAGGGAGGGTGTTTCCGGCCAAGAAAGAGGGTTGAGAATGTTCCTGTAAAGAGGACAACGGATCCTCTTAGCTTAGACGTAAAAAATACGCGTTCTTTTTAGTAGAGATAGAGAATGTATGTTTCATGAATAACTTACCATTTGGTACACGCTTGCCGCGACAAACAAGAGACCCACATTCATGAGTGATGTTGCAAGCAGGTCGCAGATTGTTGGCAGCCACAGCAACAGCAAGCGGACCCCAGACAGTTCGACTGGTTGTTCTTGCTGATCCTCATCGCTGTCCTGATGTTCCTCGTCGATGAGGGGCGCTTCTTCCGGAGAAGTCTTCCGGAAGTGGTTTGCAAGGAGATAAACCACCAAGCAGCCGCTTTCGCCGACAAACATTGTCAGGGTCTTTGGGCAAAGTGGTTAGACTTGGTTAGACTTGGCCTGGCGAAGGCGTCACCTGCCACACTGGCTGCTCAAAGTGCTTCGGGTGGTCCGTGTCACAGTCCCGCACACACTGCAAATCCTGCCACTTGTTGAGGATTGTGTTCATGCTGCCAGTGGCGAGCATCACGAGCACATAGAGCCAGAGAGGGACTGAACTCCGGCTGCTGCTGCTTCCAAGCGCCATTTCCCGTGCTTAATTATGGAAAACTGGAATATACTCAAGTGTCGGATGAAAAGCTGGAATCACTGTTTGGCACTATGGCGAAAACAGTGAGAAGATCGCAAAAAATTAAGCGAATTCTTTGGCAAGAAAAGTGGGAAAGGTCTTCCTTGTCGGAACAGCTGCTTTGGTGTGAAGTCCCGTCTCTTATTTTTGTTGTTTTTCAGTTGTCAATACTTGTGTGTATTGCAGTCCAAACCGTTAAAAAGTAATCTATTTCGTTTTACTGGATATCGTGCAATTGTCGCCCCACTTGGCTGGTACTCTAGAATATTTATTAGAATAAGTCAACTGAATAAATTGTCTTGTTATAGGTTGTTGAAAAGATACTTGAAATACTGCCAAGTGAACTCGTGGAACTTGTTCTTGTCCACCTTCCAGTCAACCGCTGTCTCATTGCAATCGGCCGTTATTGTATTTCGTTTGTTTCATTTTAACAGTTTTTATAAATAAGGGGGGCTGAATAGACTATTTTTTGAAACTGATGCTTGAGACCAACTTGAGACAACGAACCTTCCAATCAACAACAATCTCGTTGTAATAGGCCTTGCTTCAAAGCAGCTCTTGAAACCGCTTGTCTTGACTGATTTCGGATTTTCAAGTTGGTATTCTTCGGAAAGAGAAACGCAACAGATTTTGCTTCTTTCTTGCAAATGTTGCGTTGGTTGCTGCGGTGGTTCTGTTTTTTCATAGGCAACAAGGTCTAACATCAGCATGCTGATGCTGATTTATTTTTTTCATCCTCACGCTTACAATTCGCTTTAAAACAGGAGTTAACTGCAACATACAAGAAGCGATAAATTTTTGTCACTTCATCTTTCGGGAATACTCCAAGATTCAGACTGAGCTCGCTACTTCTCCACATCAAACCGCAATTATCAATATGAATAAACTGCCAGTTCTTTGCATTCGACGCTACTCCCCATACACTACAATCTGTTTCCCCTGCATCTTTTTTAGTCTTGAATAAAGTGGCAGCTTCAGCAACACATTCGCCAGAAATCTTCTGCTTCTCCACTTAACACTTGCTTCTGTTGTTGCAATGAAGTGAATCCCCTCAGGTACACCAATATCAAACGCCTCCAATCCATCAGGATATGATCCAATGGCATAGTCGACAATACCCGTTAGCTGTATCTCTCCGTCATTCGTTGATTGCGCGGCGTCCATCAGTACATTTGGAAAGATTTTCAGGCGTCCATTGAACTCTGGTCGCTTCACGATATCCAAAAGGAACAAGTTCAGAACAAAACGACGACCGCCTTCATTCTCCATGTGAACATAATTTGCCGCTTCCTATATACTGCTTCTGGAAACCTCTTAATGGGTGGATGCCTGTAGGCAGATAGGGATCCAGATGGCGGTAATCAATGTTGATGCCTGTTACTCTCTGCGTCCACTTGCGGTCTGCTTCTTTGAATGACTTCAATTCCGTCTCGCCAATTTTGTTGGTCCAGAACTCCTCCCAATTCTTGAGATAAGCCATCTTTTCTTCACGCAATACCAAGGCTTCGTGTACAGTCAAACCTTTAGGAGGCCGCTTCGTCTCGCTCATGAGTTTAAACATTTCTTTCGTTTCAACTTCGATTTGCAACGCGACTGCTTGCAGCTGTGATACATTGAAGTGGTGTCGAGCCTTGGCATTATCAGTCACTTTTGGACACACAGAGAAGCAGCGCTGAGATGATTGGATTGCAAACTCTTGAAATTGACTGCTTGACAGTAGAGCTTGTCGCCACGCGCAAAGACTTTGAGCGAACTGGTTCCACTGCCAAAGGGGAAGTCGCAGTTGCAAGACTTGAAGCATTTACTGAAGAAAAAAAAAGAAAACTTTTATTGGAGCGATTGCTCGTCTTAATTCTAACCCTTAACTCATCTGTTAGTTTCAGGCGTAGTGACCATTGGGAAATATGAACTCCATTGTATTTAAGATTATAAACACTCTTTTTGCCAAGGGATAGTTTCATTATCTTGTTTGGAATCATTCGCGAGTCTTGCAAAAGCAACTTGATGATTCCCCAATACCCACTGCCAATGCCAACCTTCACTGAAATGCGCGATTGGGGGAATCAAGGTAACCCTAAACCTTAACAGGCATGACTTGTAAGTTCCACAGGATCTGAAAATGTTCTCTCTCATCATAAAAGCACTTTGTACATTGAATTCCAACATAGTTTATTTTATTTGGAAGTTCAGTTGCTTTGCAAACTTCGCAGTCCGTTTATCCATCAGGAATCTTGGATCTTCCAGCAACAATGTTATAACTTTCGTGAAATCGGACTCACTAGGAAGATCGAAATCATTGCCACCCACAGCTTTGGCGTGTTTTGAAGCCGTTAAACAGCTGTGAAAAGCGTCGTTGTTGTTGGCTGATGGATTAACTTGTTCATCACGCAGCAAAGATGAAACAGCACGATGATCACCCTTTCCGGAAGCAATGCGTAAAGCTTGATTATTGCAATCTCATGGATCAACCAAGGGGTGCTGCATGAGGCGGTCCAGGACAAGACGGTTCTTGTGATATGCTGCGTCGCGAATGGCTTTGTTTCGATTGACACTCGGATCCACGTATCGATGAGCCAGGAGTAAATTCAAAACATCCAAGTCTCCAGAAAATACTGCGATTTGTACCGAGTCATTTGAATTATAACGCGAATTCGATTCCAGAATCGCCCAATAGAAACCGGACTATTTCGGCATGTCCGCGCTCACATGCTGCCTTAAGGGCAGAGTTTTTTTGGACTAACCCCACTCTCAACAAGGAATTCCACCAGCGCCAAATGATTGCCGAGACAAGGCCTCGCCAAGACAAGCCACAACAAAAGGATCTGTTGGGTCAAAATTGACACGATGGTCAGCCAGGAGAAGCCTCGCAACTTCCTCATGACCATCTGCACAAACTGCCATAAAACTCCCATCCGAATCGTCAAAAATAACTGATGGGTCCACCCGCGGATCGCGAAGCAAAAATTGGACAATGTCCACACACCCACTTTGGCTTGCTTCGCGTATGCAGAGGTTATTGTTTGCTGACGGATCCACAGCTGGAGAGGACGCTACAAGACCTTGGGCAGTTTCTAGATGGTCAAAGAGGCATGCATTCCGAATATATTCATTATCTTTATAGCAAGGATCGACGCGTGGATCTTGAAGAAAGAACTCAACAATTCGAGTATGTCCGCACTTCGTGGCCCATTTGAAGGCTGTACTCTCATCAGGATGAAGACTTGGATTTGCCTCCATCACCAACTTCACAACATCCAATATGTTGCATCTTACAGCCCAAATCAACGACCTTTCATTGCTTGCATCTATTCGATAGTGTTTGTTGGAAAGGAGTGTTTGAATGCGACGAACAGCTGTTGGGTCTTCAAGATTCCATCTTCCCGGCCACATTGGATAGACAGCAATATCACCCGATAACCATGTGCACATCCATTCTGAAGGTTCGGTCCATTTATGTACGCAGAGGAGGTTCCCGTATATCACTGCTTGGTAATTGAATGGCATTGATTGATAGCCAGCATTGTAGAGACCCGCATCGTTCAAGTAGTCCCAGAGTGAAGCCGAAGTTGATAACTTTAGCTGATGCTCAAAGTGTTTGCGGGCAAAGTAGAAGCTGTGGAAGATGGCTTTTGCAAACAATGGACTGACGAGAGCAACATCTACCACGCTTGAATCGATAGGTAAATGGACAAGAATTTCTGAAATGATTTCGTCCGGAAAAGAGGTGATGGAAATGTAGGCGGAGACGGGTCTCATTCTGAAAGCAAATCCACGCATAAGCGAGAAGTGCCGCCTCTCTCAAAGGAAGGTGCAGAAAATTCTGCTGCGACAGTTTAATTTTTGTATAGAATTATATGCCGTTGTAGTTTCGTAAGCGATAGATATTAGCTAACTCTTTCCTTGAGTTTAGCCCCCCCCCCCCCCCCCCCAAAAAAAAAAAAAAAACGTCCCCACACACTAATTGTAAGCCAAAAGAGCTTTGCACAGCTTCGAAGCAGCCGCAGATGGCGACGGATTTGATCGTAAAACCCGAGCCGCTAATCTCTGTGCAAGCGACTTGTCCAATACAATTCGCGAGTCATTCGCCAACACCAGCGCTATTCCCAGAGAGTTGTAATCAACTGCTGTTTTTAAAGCGTAATTATCATGTGTTGAAGGATCGACTCGCGGGTCCCGCAACAACAACTCAACTACTTGAAAGTTTCGTTTGTAAACCGCAAGCCGCAGCGCCACGTTATCCAAGAAGGATGGATCCACGCGCGGTGACTCCAGGAACAAGCGCGTGATTTCATGGAATCCGAGGTGAATTGCGGTAAGCAGTGGCCAATCCGAGGGAAGCCTGGGATCAGGAAATTCTTGAAAATAATAATCCGTGTAAAACCCATTGTGGTCCATTGGGTTGACGCGGGGATGGTTGAGGAGTAACTCTACTATTTCAATATTCCGGTATTTGACTGCTGCCGAAAGTGGGTAATTCGGATTCATTGAAACAAACATGTTGTAGTTGTTGTTGTAAGACGGGCGAGGGGTCAACACGAGGATCCTCCAGCAATAGTTTCACCATTTCAGTACGATCATATTCACAAGCAAGACGTAAAGCCAGGTTTTGTCGATCTGACGGATCAACTCTCTTGTCCTTGAGGAGTCGCTTGACTAGATCAGTGAGCCCTCTTGAAACAGCGAGAATCACAGCGGTGTTCTCGATATCGGATGGATCGACCCGTGGATCATCCAGCAGCAAATATGTCAATTCAAGAGCGCGCCAGTTGATGGACCAGCGCAAGATCCTGTTTGAACTGACGGCAGGATCAAAGTCCTCTGCGTCTCGAAACAGTCTTTGGACCATTTTTGTCATTGAAGGGGCTCCTTGCCGTGACCACATGTTTTCAACTTTGACCTCTGAGAGAGTCCACCCTTGTCCTGTAGATGGTTCAGCTAGCACTTGGCCGTAGAAAGCGGCTTGATAGTTGAGTGGGAGGATGGTCCAGGATCCTTTTTCCTTCACTGTTTCAGTAAAAGTACAAAAGTCGGTCATGGTTGATGCAGCGAAGGAGTAAAGGATGTGGTCTCGAGAGAGCGAGATGTTTGTGTACACAAACGGAGCGAGGACATGCTTAGAAGCCAGGCCGATGGATCTCAAATTAAAACCAGTAATTGGGATCTTGAGAATGATTTCTCGGATGAGCTCAGTCGGGAGGTCGGAAATGGTTAATTGGTTTCTCATATATTGTTTTTTCTAATAAAAGTTCGGGTATGCTTTTTTTTTAATGCATGTGAAGTCGTTGCTGAACCTGCCTTTGAAGCTGCTTGAGACCCCTTCACTGACTTTGCAGTGACCTTCTTCTTTCTCGCTCCCATCCACAAGAATTCCATATTCAAGCAACGAGTATCTAATTTTTTGTATCCGTCAATAACATCCTTTTCATTGAATAACGTTATCTTACATGCGTAATTTTGAATCAAATATGACCACCAAATCCAGAAGGGCTGAGGGAGATGGAAGGGTAAATTGAGAATTTCAAAAAACCTATCAATATTAGGCCTTACATCAGTGATTACAAAAGACGCGTAAATTTCATAACACGTGATGCTCAAAATAATAACACTTCGTACAACTATTGAAGTTGAAGGTGTTTGTGTTGTTGGAAAAAAGAAAAAGAAAAAATATTGGATAAATATTGGATATTAGTTAAAAAAAAACAAACCATTGTCTTGTAAGACGACTTGCCCAATTGTCGACATGTTGGACTTCAGGTGCTTAATCGCGAATCCCATTGAAACCACCGAACAAAAGAGATCGGTGGCCAGATCGGCGGTATTGTATGCGATTCCACTCAATGGGAACTGGTAATAATTAGCATTGATTGGCAGGTATCATCCCATTGGCCCGCCAGGATTTAATGATATCAGTCAAAGACCAGCTAGCAGCGATGTGCATAAAGTACGGCAGATGCATCGGAAGACACCCACGTGTTATAACGACTGATGACATACGTCTTGTATAGAATAAAGAAGTCAAAGGAGAGGTAGAAAAAGTGGGAAAAGATGTTGACTAGAAGTTCTCCGACAACGCAGTTGTAAGATGTCAAGTTGAAGGCGTAAAAGAAGATGATCATGTATGCGATGCACCAAAAGTTGAAAACTGTCTGTTTTAATAAGTTGGTGGACGCGACGTTAAAACAAGATACAGAAAACCATATTTAGATTCAGTATACTTTCATACCATCACTACGGGCACGAGACTGATTCTTCGCTGTCCTGCAGGTTGGCTAAAGTGCTGGTGGAGAGTCGTAATAATCCCAGTGACTGAGATTTCCGTTGTGAAACCACCCATCAGCCCAAGAATGAGAAAGTTCTGGAGAGTCAGCGGATTTGATCCGGAACTTGCAGCTGGATCTGCAGCATCGATATCCGTGCTATTGGCAAAGTTGAAAGGCATTGGGGGAGATTTTTTTAGTGACAATTGTAAATCTGCAACAATCAAGAGAAGCATGAAAATAAAGAAGATTGCGAAACTATCAGATTATTTGAAGGCGATTATTTAGATGAACAAAAGCAATACTTAAACACATTTTTATTTCACAAATCAAATATATAAACAGGCGGAAAAATGGGAAACTCTGGCTCTTTAAACCATCTGAGCTTGAACGGCCGCGATTTGCTGGTTGATGGCAGCCTGGGCATTGACATCAGTGGTCGCCCCCATTTGCTGTTGAAGGGCTTGAATCTGGGCAGTTAAGGCAGAGTTGCGGTCTTGATTTGCCGTATTCCAGTTGTTGTTCCAGTTTGAATTCCAGCTGTTACCGTTCCAGTAGTTGCTGCTTGCCCCGTTGTTCCAGTATGGATTCCATGCATTTGCCGCAGCCGCGTGGTTGTTCATTTGAGTCTGGACGGCGTTGATCTGGTTCTGGATTGCCGCCTGCGCAGCGGCATCGGTTGTCGCCGCCATCTGCTGCCGCATCGCCTGGATCTGCGCGAGGAACGCTTGCTGCGAACCGGCGCCGCCGGGGTTCGAGGCGGGTGCCCAGTACGGCCCAGCGAACCAGCCCTGCGCAGTCTGGCGGTTCTGCTGGTTCTGCGTGGCGACAATCTGCTGCTGGATGGCGGCTTGGGCGGCGGGGTCCGTGGTGGCGGCCATTTGCTGCTGGAGGGCTTGGATCTGCGCCAAGTAGCCGCTCTGGTAGCTTGCAGGAGCCCAGTTGGCTGGCGGATGGCCAGCCAGGGACGCGATCTGGTTCTGGAGAGCAGCTTGCGTGTTTCCAGTCTGGTCGGTGGAGGAAGCTTGCATTTGTTGGATTTGCTGGATTTGTTGTTCGGCTGGTGTTTGGGGACTTGGTAGAGCAAAGGCGAAGGAGGAGAGGAATGCTGCAATGAAGAGGCTTTTCATGATTGTCATTTTGTGTTTGGAATCTTTTGAACGCGACAGAGAGGCTGTTTTATATCTGTTTGGGGTGGCGCGGGTATTCGCGTTTTGTTTATTGTTTGTTTTGTTATGCGAGTGGAGTGGCGCAGTTCTTTTTTTGTTGTTTATTTTGCCCTGATTTGAAATGCTTCTGGCGATCCCAATTCCGTCGGTCTTCTGGAAGGGATCCCAAATTTAGAATATGGCTATAATCTATTTATAATTTGTGTAATTTCCGATTCTCTTAAACCATGCATTTCAAGGTTATTAAACTGCATGGTCGGCGGCGTACAGTTGATCCCGCACTCGGGACAAATCTTGACTTGACTTGTACGTACAGAATACCACAGCACAGCCCACTTCCAGTGAAAATGCATTATACCCCCGAAAAAAAAGACATTACAGAGAATCTGATAGCAATGGGTGTGCCTGTATCGAGATTTCCGAAAACTCTGTATTACAACCGTATATCAGATGTAAGTCATAATCATTGTGAATGATTAGGACTATTCATTGAAGAGTTTCAACCCAATACAAGGTCCAAAAATTCCTCAAATCAAAACACGGAAACCAATATAAAGTTTTCAATCTTTGCAACGAGCCCGGCTATTCTTATCCCCTTGATGCTTTCCCAAATATCTCAGCGTACAGTCAATTTCCGGATCATTCGCCGCCTCCTTTCCGCCTGCTGATTGAAATAATGTCTGATATGCTTACTTGGTCTCTAAGTAACCCCGAAACCACGATAGTTGTACATTGTAAAGGCGGAAAGGGACGAACAGGAGTTGTGTGCAGCACATATATGCTTTTGACTGGAGTATACGAAAATTCCCAAGCTTGCTTGGAAAACTATACGCTGTTGCGAATGAATAAGGGCTGGGGAAATGGTGTTTCGGGACCAGGACAAATGAAATGGGTTCACTACTTCCAAGAATATCTGAAACTCGTTACTTGTGGAAAGGCTTTCCCTCTTCTGGACTATAATCTTGTAAAGAAATTGAATTCGGGATATTATCTCGTAAAGAAGCGGCTTGTTGGCGTAGTTGTTGAGGGTTTGCTTGTCAGAGGAACGCGTCGTCATCGTCGTTGGGAATGGCAAAGTTGGTGGGCGTGATTCTTGCTACCTTTTACTTCTCGTTTATTAAACCGATTGGTTTTTTAGACTATCAGTTTTTGAAGTCCGATAGTGAAAGCTCGAGTCTTGACTCAATCCCAAAGTATGATTCCAGCTGTTCCATTAACAGCCAATCCACGCTGAACGACAATGATGTTCGAAAATCAAAAAATTTAATCAAAGTTTGGCCGTCAAGTGATACCGACTCTATGTCAGGTTGCTGCTGCATACCGTGGAGAAACTGGCGACAAGCCGTGTCAGAAGCTACGCTGCCCATAGTAATAGAGTTGTCCTGCTCAAACGAAAGGAGATGGACATCAGATCGATTGCCCGATTCACACCGCAAGAATGGGTCTTATCGAAAAATCTCAGTTGAATACGAGCATGACGCAGAAGAAACCTCCAATGGAATCCTCTCTGAAGACGTTCAAGTCACCATCTATAGCAAAAACAGGTCTCGGTTATTAGGAACGGCCTGGTTCAACTGCTTTTTTGTCAATTTGGGGTTGCTGCATGAGCAAAACCGTGCAGTGTTTGAAAAACGCGATTTTTATGGCTGGAAGCCTGCGAAAGAGGTTGATGAGAATGCGTTTCGAATTTCGTTTGAATTTGCATAATCGCATAAAGCTCTTGTCCATATTTATTTACTAATTTTAATTCATTATTTTATTTGATATTTAAAGCGAAATGCACAACGTCCTCAAGAAGGCAGTGTCGCTCGGGAAACGAAGAATTTACGATCCAGAACTGAAGACTGATCTGGATTTGGCATGTTCGATAATTGGTTTTCCCGTTCAGCTCTTTTTGAGATGGGGCTAACTGAAGAACTTAGACATGACACCTCATCTAATTGCTATGGGTTTCCCGTCTGTATCGTATCCCATGAAATTATATCGAAATACGATGGAGCAGGTGCGCATCCTTCATGAAGCATAGCTGACTTCCCGATCTGACATGTTCTCCAATACAGACCGTCAAATTCCTCACCGCCAAACACTCAACGAAATACAAGGTGTACAATCTCTGCTCCGAGCCTGGATTTTCATACCCGTCAGAATGCTTTGACTCTCGATGGACATGTTATCCATTTGATGACCACAATCCACCGCCATTCCACGTCCTCCTTGCGATTCTAACCGATATACATCACTGGCATGCAGCGGATCCAGAAAACGTTGCAGTCGTACATTGTAAAGCTGGAAAAGGACGAACAGGTGTTGTCTGTTGCGCGTATATGCTTTTGACGGGTGTGTTCCCCGATTCGACTGCTTGTTTTGAAGGGTATACGAAGCTGCGGATGGTGGATGGCAAATGGGGAGATGGGCTTACTGTTCCAGGGCAGCGGCGATGGGTTGTCTATTTTGAAGAGTTCTTGAGGCGGTTCGATTTTACGGTGATAACGGATGATGCAGTTGGTGGTGCTCGGGTCGAAGTCACAGAGAATAGCGGGAGGCGATTGAGATGGTTTCCAAATATCAATGTAAATACAGGGAGACGGGCAACGGAATAGCAAGTATCTTCCGAGCTCAAAGAAACTTGTCCGAATATCCATAACTGGAATCAAGAGGTCGTTGCTTGCCCAAAGAGGTATTCTCATACCCGTTCTGGATATTTTTATTTCATGAATCTGAAACTTGGTTTGTTGATTTGCAGCCATTAAAGTCGAAGTTGTGTCTCGTGATGTTGTTGTTTGGAGTCCCACAAAACAGCAAGAACTAGATGTGACGGACAAAGAAGCTGCCACATACCGCACCGATTCTACTCTTGTTGAGGGCGATGTTTGCGTATTCATCAAATCAAATAACCGCCGAATTGGGCGATTCTGGTTCAACACATTTTTCCTCGCCAAACCGGAGGAGGGTGAAAACTGTTCTATTACATTTGGAAAAGAAGATGTAGATGAGTGGAAAAGGACTCTATGGTTGGATATGAATATATTTCGCGTCGTACTGGAATTTGAGTAAAAATATTAGAGTTTTCAAAAAACGGACTTCTTTTTCATCAGCACTCTTCTTCCTCCGCGATAATCGCTTCCTTTAATTTCGTGGAAGCTTTTCGGTTAAGTGCCGATGGGACCTGGGGGTACCTGAGGCGGCTGCTCAAAGCCCAGCGACATTTTGCTGTGGCCGATCTTACTACTTGCGTCAATGCCAAAGCCCTTGAGAAGAAAACCTCTCCTCAAACATTTGAATTACTTGTATGCGAAGCAGCTCTTTGAATACCATAAAGTCGCCATTACATCGCTTGAACAAGAAAGTTACAGAGTGGATCCTGGCTCCGAATGGCCTTGAGCAGCGTGATCGCATCTGGTGCGCTGATTAATCCTGCCAGTTTCGCTTTGTGGATAATGGGTTCGAGTTTTTTGGTCTGAGCCTGTGCAAAAAAAAAAAAGCTTGGTCAGCCAAACCATAGAGCAATAAAAAATTACCCACCAGTGACAATTTCGAGCCTCCATATCTGCTGCTCCCGAGTCTATTACTCACATGAGAATGCCTTCGATCCATCGAATTTTTCGGCGTGGGATGTTCCTGTGCCTGTTCCTCTGGAATATTCATTGCGACTGTTTCGGCCACATGATCATTTTCGCCAGTAGTAGCAAGATTTCCCTCAGATTGCCCGTATTCATTTAATTCATCCAATGACTCTTGAACAAATGCAGCAAAGAACTCTTCGATTTCTCGTTTCTGCTTGTCTTTCTCTGCTGCTGACAACTCTGTCTCAAACATTCTCGAAGCAAAGAAAAGCCCCGCTAGCGAAAAGACAATCAAAGCTTGTGAATATGCTAAATAGTAAAGGATCTCTGATGGAACTCCTTAAAGAGTACTGAGTTTCATTCACAGACAGTTCGAGTATAAACAAGAGCAAAGAAATCATGCTACAGAATATATAAGAGCCTCCACGTAAGCGGTCATACCATGCAAAATCATTGGGTTTCCATGACAACACGGCTAATCCAAGACCAAACTCGAGAACTGCGGCAATTGCGAGAAAGAGTTTGGATGATACGTTAAAGTAGAAGACAATAACGATGCATTTGACGATGGATCCAAAGTATATCTTCCAAGCTTTGTCTTTAAGGTCAAAGTTTTTCCGCAGACTCTGTTGGAATCTCTTTAATGGATGAACAGCGGAAGCAAAAAAAAAGATACCTTAAGAATCTTGGAGTAACGCACAACTGCAAATATAAAACTAGGGGTATAAACACAGCTTAAAACAACCATGATCCAATGCGGGCCAGTAAAACAAGTTAGATGCAATGGGATCGAATGAGCTGAAATAAGTATTTGTGGTCGGAGATAATCGGCAATCCAATGCTTTTGCAAACAATTCTACTGAAGGGTTATAAAATATTGCGACATAGTTTGGGAGATATGTGGCTATAAACGTGTGAAAAGTCGTGAGATGGGCGACTTTGAATGGATAGTTCTTCGCCAAGAATGGGTGAATTATGATGGAGTATTGTAGACATCCCACCCAAACTATTGCCATAGCTATTAATATCGCGTAATATTTCGGACTATCAATAATCAACCCGAAATAAGATATCAGAGTGACTAATTAACGAGCTAGTATCGATTACTATTGATCGATGAATAGATAGATAAACCAGTTGGAACATGGTTATAAATATAGTCAAGACACCAAGATAGTTTTGATTTGTGTGTTTCACTTTGTGGATGGGTGGTTGCGCTGTGATCGCCTCCCTTTTCCGTCTCGTTTCCAACAGCGGTCTCGTCAATATCTAACTCCTCTGACTCGAGTTTTGCTTTCCTGTCTTCTTCGTCTTCCTTCATTTTCGAGCGTTGGTAAGTCATCATATTGATGCCATATGGAATCAATCCAGAAAGAAGCACAATCGCGTAAAAGAAAATATAAACAGCGGAATCCAACTGGACTGGCTGCAAACGATGAATCCACGATATCCCAGAACGAATACGCCGAATCCAATGCATATTTCTCTTTATCTGATCCGTAAAATAAGGTTTTATCCAACTCGATTCGAATCAACTCCATCATATTGACATGATTACATGTGATTGATGAAAGTGCCTTCATGTTGAAGTCCAAAAGTTTCCCTGAGATTGGTACCCACCCATTGCCAGCAAGCCCAGCTGTAGCAGTTGGATGAGTGAATGCAAAGTACCAAAATAGAACCATTTCCTTGACGCGATCACAGTCTGTGTTGGAACCAGGCGAAAAGTAGAAATAGTGCTCTCGCAACAAGACAAATGACATGAGTGAGATTGGATACGCGTTTTCGCTATTAGCATCTGTAATGGAGAAATACTGGTGTCTTTGGTAAGTAGACGGTGTCGATATAGACAGTGCTTCCGCAACAGCGCCAACAGATGGGTATACGACGCGTCCATTACGATTGATGATTCCCGCCACAACCACGGTGGCTGAGTTTGCTTGAATAACGGCTTCCAACGGAACATAGGTGATTGAGTTTTGCAGGGTTTCGCAAACGTACATGAGTTCTATTGCGCTGTTGCGCTTTACAAACGATGCCGGCCATACTGGTTGCGAGGAAATTCCGATTGCTTTTTTGAATGCGGGTGAATATGTCGAGAGGTATGTTGTGAAGATGTTTGTTGATCCTGATGAATCCGCCCGGCCAACCACACTAATTAGAGAGTTTGGAAGGGCTATGGCGGGATTTAGTTGTTGGATGGAGGGATCATTCCACAATGTTATGGCGCCACAGAAAATGTTTCCTAATACGGTAGCATTGAAGATCAGAGTTCCGTTAACCCCTTGAATGTTGTACACAATCGCTAACGCTCCCGAGATTGACGGGAAGAGTAGATTTCCCAAGTGTTGGGGAGTTTGCGGGTTTATGAATTTGGTGACATTCAATTGGCTTGCATCCGAGCCATCAGGGAGAAAGTATGAAAGTTGGCCTTTCGAGATATCTGAATCGGTTGCTCCAAACAAACTATACCCAGCAAAGAAATCGGACCGTCCGATTCCGCTTCCCACGGAAAGAAAGCTCATTTGTACGCGTGAGGTTTCAAAGGATTGCTGATAGGCGGGGAAATCATCCATCCAGCGCCAGAAGGATGTTGCAACCATGCCTGTTAAAGTTTTGTGAGTCACATAGCATTCGGGCTAGAAGGCAAATCTCACTCGCTCCCGATCCATTTACAAGCAGTGACGGTGATGCTTTCGAAATGTTGTTG
The DNA here is from genome assembly GCA_025765595.1 of Obelidium mucronatum. Classification (NCBI taxonomy): domain Eukaryota; kingdom Fungi; phylum Chytridiomycota; class Chytridiomycetes; order Chytridiales; family Chytriomycetaceae; genus Obelidium; species Obelidium mucronatum. The sequence continues at coordinate 18,926 of JAIVFH010000304.1, forward strand.
TGGCTGTCGTCAACTTTGTAGAGACAGGCAATGCCTGCAGCAGATAAAACCAACGGCAAGAACTGCAATATTGCATAGCCGGTCATGGTAACTCTCGTGCTAAGCATATCTGGTTTGTTTTGAAGCCCAGAGCTCGCTGCTGCGATGGGGCTGGGATGTTTGTCCAGATCGGGCATGCTCTCAGCGTAGAGTTCTTTTTGGAAATCTCTTGGACCGAGGCTTTCTCAAGACCACCTACAAGTAAATCGCGTTAGAGCAGCGGCTATATTATAAGTAACAACCGCTGCAGTTTCCGGAGCGTGGAGCTATACCTTTTACCAACCCTGTGAACCCCTTTGACATGGCTTACGTACCATTAGCCACCTGACACAAAATTGATTCTAAAATGAATCTCCACCACGTCTCTGTCCCTTGCTCAGACCCAAAGAAATCAAAGGAATGGTATTCATTGGCGCTGGCTCCCATAAACGCAAAAGTTCTCGTGGACAATGAGTACGCTCTTGGCCTGGGGAGCGACCGTCCGATTCTCTGGTTGTCTCAAGCGCAAGAAGGATACATTGGACGCATTTCAGGGCATATTTGCTTCTACAGCGAGACAAGAGCGCAGGTGGATGCTTTCCATGCTGCAGCTGTTGAAGCCGGCGGGGAGGATAATGGAGCGCCGGGTTTACGTCCGTATTATCATCCAAAGTATTATGGTGCGTTTGTGAGGGACTTGGATGGAAAGAATGTCGAATTGATGACTTATTCTGATGTCTGATCAACCAATAAAAGTACCTGGTGCTAACTGGTGGTTACCACCAGTTAGGTGTTTCGAATCCACTTATTACCCAGTTATTTCGAATCCATTTCGAATCCCAATAAATGAATATAAGCACAGCCAGCAATACAATACAAAACCCAAACAAAACAAAATGAAGCTTGGACATATTTCAATCCCTTGTACAGACCTGCAAAGCTCGAAAGCTTGGTATTCCGCTGTCCTGGCGCCGATTGGCGGGAAAGTTCTATTTGAGGGAAAACACGAGATTGTATATGGAAAGCCGGCGTCAAGTGGATGAGTTCTACAAGGAGGCAATTAATGCAGGTGGCGAGGACAATGGCGCGCCTGGTTTGAGACCTCATTACGATGCAAAGTACTATGCGGCCTTCGTTCGGGATTTGGATGGGCGCAATGTTGAATTTGTTACGTTTGCAGCGGAAGAATAAACAGTCCGAAAAGGTTGATACTGCCGAAAAATGTTTATGCTTCTTTGAATCAAATAAAGTGGTTACTTTTCTTTAAAAAAGGGAACTAGATGCAGTACGGCATTCCTCCAATAACCTTGCAAACAAATTGTCCGTGATCACAGTGGTCTTGTAGCGCGTAGGCGCCGCCTGCACACACCAAAAGCGTATCCTGATTAACTGCTGCATCGTGTGGACCACAAACATACGTTCCGGCTTGGCAAGGTCCTCCGATTTTGGGAGCGTTGTTGTTTCCCACTTGTGGCTTAGCTGGAGCTTGGCTCGGTTGATTTGGCTGGTTTACCGCTTTCTTCTGCTTCTTTGTCTTTGCTTGTTTTGGGGCTTGTGGTTTTGTAGGCTGTGGTTGAGGCTGTGGTTGTGGCACTGATGCCGTAGGAATACTACTGTTACCACCACCATTCGATTTTGTCAGCACTATGTCGACGCAGTTCTGGTACAACTCCGGATTTGTTGTACTAATATGCGTCGCACTCCATCCCCATCGCAAGATGCAATTCTTGCAATTTACTTGTTCCATATTCATGAGGGTGAATGTCCAATCAAACGCGCACATGTCGTTGGTGACCAAATTCTTTGGGATTGAGTTGGCGCATTGCGAAGTGGAGGAAGGGACATTGCCGAGCCTTGCGCAGCCGTTGGGACCTGGTATTTGTCCGATTCGGACTGCTTTGTTGGTGGCTGGGTCGATGATATCCACATGACATTCACTAAGACGAATAATGATTCATAAGATCGTAAATTGAAAATGTTCAATAAATAATGTTGATGTTTTACCCGACATGCATCGCCCCGACTGAAAATGCGACTGCAACTGTGTGTGACGAACCACTGGACCCAAGAGTTACAGGAACGCGCTGCGCGGAAACGGGCGCATTACGACATGTGGCTGCACCTGATGGACTTCTGAGGTCGTCGATTTGAAAGCTTATCTTTTGGTAGTCTCGAATAGAGCCAAGTGTGGCTGTATCTTTCAAGCCGTTGGGGCCATACAGAAACCCATGGCTGTGAACGAAGGAAATGGCGATGATGAATGCGAAAACTTGTTGAAGCATGGTTTTGTATTGGTTTGGAAAGATGAAGAGGGCACAAGGAGCTGTTTTAGTATGCATGTTTGAGAAATTTCATTAGTCTTTGAGTCATTTCACAATGACTTCGAGTATTTTACTTGAGAATTAAATTTAATAGATTCGATCATTTAAGCTTTAAAAAATAAGATGGAAATGAAGAGGCGAAAGGTGTTTGTTTGCATCGTGAACTCAAACATTCTGAATTGAATTCCCGATAGATGTCTCCAAACTGCTGCCACTACCCACGCTTAAACTCCTACCATCCGCTGGAATCACCGATGATGACACTACCAGCAACTTCAAAGCTGTAGGAGTTTTTGCTTGACGTACTGAAGCTAACTTGTCCATGGAACTTGCATAGCTATCCACAGGATTTCCGGAAAGAGCTAATTTCTTGGCGCGATCGACGATAGCAGTGTTGTTTACGGATTGCTGGTCGGCGGCTCGTTGGATGAATACTTTCATGCTGATCAAGACAAACACAATAAACGTGTACATGCTGACGGAAATTGCGTAAATAAAGACTCCCAGTAAAGAATCTTTGTATAGAACTGATATAGCCAAGATGATATGAGCTAGATAAAAGATAGAGCAGGACAAGACGCCGTGCTTGGAAATAATGATGAAGCGAAGATCAAGGTCGTGCGTTAGGTCCCGCCGAAGCTGGTTAAGAACATGAATGAACGTTGCGATAAATATAGTATCGAGAGCGATTGTTAGAAAGATGGAGAGAGCGGCTGCTGTGAGTACAAAAGTGGTTGATGATTCTGTAGCCCCCGTAAAAATTGCAGTGACAACTGAAGCTGGCTGGAGGGCGAATATGAACGGTGTACTGTAAACTATGCGTCTGAGGGTGGGCGTTTGGATCGGGAAGAGGGTTTCAGCAATGGCTTCAGTTCGAAACCAGGAGTAGAACACGTAAGATGCTTCGGCTGAAGCAAGGCTGATTGACGTTCCGAGGGCGATGCTGGCTGATGTGAAAAAATTTTCCGTGAACGATTCGATTGTTGCAAACGATGAGAGCGTATAGAAGCAAATCAACGAAATACATCCGGTTATAAGCGAGATATTAAAGGGGGTCGAAAAGGCGCGTCTTGCAGAACTCAAAAACGATGCGTGAGTGGTTTTGAGTTCGTTTTTTAGCACATTTTGGATAATAAAGACAAGGGACGCCAGAAGGATGGCAGACATTGCCCAGTACATGTAAATGACGGCTTGGATTTCCTTTTCGCTGGGCAGCATGTAGAATGACGCGTGATATTTCATTTTTGAAGTAACGAAAAAATACAGGAAATCCTTATTGTTCATCCTTATTGTTCTTTGCCCATTGTGAGTACGTTTTAAAGCTGAACAAATGCAGCCAATCAGATTTCCTACAGCTTATCAGTAGAAGTTCGTGTATTTTATTTCGAATAAACCAATTGCGATAACGTTTTGCTATGTTTAACAATGTTCTTTTATTTCCTTGGCATATAATAAGAATATCATGTTGATGTTGTAATTTTTTAAACACTCTTGAAATGCAGCCAATCAGATTCTTACTTGCTTTGCTTGTATCTTGCACAACAGCCGCTACTATTGGCCATCGCCGATCATCATCCTTCGCATTACTTGTTTTTCCGCTTCTCATCAAAGCTTCAGCCAGCTACTTTGAAGACGTTGACTTTGACTTTGACTCGTTTGGAAATGAAGGAGAAGATTTGAATGAAGACTTTGCTGCCGCTTTGGACACAGATACTATTGATATATCCGTTTCAAATATTCTGGAGAACTATAACAAGTTTGATTCGAAGATGGCACATGAACGGGTTTTGTCAAAGGTTAGATTTTCGTCAGTCAGTCGACATCTATCAAAGCATAACATGAATGTATTAAATAGCTATCACTCGCGTATGTTACACCATGGAACAATCGCGGTTACGATATTGCAAAGATATTCCGTGGGAAATTTACTCATATATCCCCGGTTTGGTATCAAGTGAAACCAGATCGATCAGCGTCTACCCCTGGAACTTACATATTGACGGGAGACCATGATGTTGACGCGGGATGGATGAAAGAAGTGAAGACTCCAGTGACAAGGCAAGATGGATCGATTCTTCAGCCGAAAATGGTTCCCCGTTTTATGATTTCGGATTTGGTGCGAGAGGATTTGGATGGATTGGTGAAGCAATCGAGTCATTACAAATCAGTTGCCGATGTTATCATCAAGGAGTGCAAGTTGAGTTTTTTGATGGCATCAACATACGTCCAGACCAATCCGTTTTTTTTCTTGTAGAAAGCGAAAACACGATGGATTCGTTCTAGAATTCTTGTATGCAGCGTACACACCGCAACTGATTGAATACCTTTCTGTCAAAGCAAGGAAAGCCAAACTCCAATTCTTTTTGGTTATCGCTCCTCAACACGGAGACAGCATTCTGTTCGACAAGCCCCAATTCGATCTTTACAAAAAGCTTGTTGATGGGTTCTCTCTCATGACATATGACTATTCTAATCCTCAAAATCCTGGTCCAAATGCCCCATTTGCATGGGTGAAGGAGAATATTCTCCGTCTGTGTCCTGAACCAAATGAGTCGGATCGCGCCAAACTGCTTGTAGGAATTAATCTGTATGGGAATGATTATAGCGGCGTTGGGCATGATTCGGTTTTGGGAGACAAGTATATAAAATTACTGAAGGAGCACGACACAGGCTCTATAGCATGGAATTCGCACTTGAAAGAAGCAGTTTTCAGATATCTGGATGAAGGTGATGTGGCTCATGAGGTGTGGTATCCGACGCTGGAGAGCATCGAGAAGAGACTGGAGATGTTTGAAGCGCTTGGAACGGGTGTATCCATGTGGGAAATCGGGCAGGGCTTGGAATCTTTTTACGCCTTGTTTTAATGGTGTTAATAATTGGAATATGTGATGGCGGGAGATGAAACAAAAAAGTCATTAGATCCAAAAACAATTTGTTCCTTGAAACACTTCTAATGGCTACCACTGACGACGGGCAGCAACTGTATGGACTCGATAAGGAGGTAAAGCCAACTGAACTGTGAATTTAGTGCATAAATCTAATGAAACACCTTCGCCCTTTAGTTGGCCGAAAAGGCCGCCAGTAAATACGATCCGAAGCGGGAACAAGAAGCCCGCGAGTACATTGAAGCTGTATCAGGGCATCGCTTTCCTTCAGACTCTTTCCATGAATCGCTGAAGGACGGGACCATCCTCTGCCACATGATAAACAACATTCTCCCACAGAACCAAATCAAAGTGGTCAACTCCAAAATGCCTTTCAAACAAATGGAGAATATTGGTCACTTTTTGAATCGCATTGAGCTGCTGGGGGTCCCTGCGCATGAGAGATTCATGACTGTTGATCTATTCGAGGCAAAGAACTTGAACCAGGTGCCTTTAAATGCCACCATATTATCTCAGTTAACGGATTTCTGATTTTAATTAGGTTGTAAACACAATCTTTTCGATCTCTCGTCATGCTGCGGCCAAAGGATTTCAGGGCCCAGTTCTTGGCCCAAAGTTGACTGAAAGGAACGAACGCAATTTTACTGAAGAGCAACTTCAAGCGGGAAAAGCCATGCCGTCAAAATTAATGTCGTATTCCACCAATGTTTCTTCGGGTATGTCGTTTGGTGGTCGCCGAGAAATTGGTGGTAAATACTTGGAGAAAAGTGCGAGCAGTGAAAAGTTGGGGGAAGAAGCGGCTGTTCCGCCTGCGGCTGAAAAAGTGGTTGTCGCCGCCAGACCACCTACTTCTGCCCCCGCCGCTCAATATACTCCTGTAGCTGCTCCTGCAGTGGCCCAAACTCCTGTGATTGTGGCCCAAACTCCGGTGATTGTGGCACAAGGCCCTCCGTCTGTCATTCCATCAGTTGCTCCAGTAAATTCAACTCAGCCTTATTCTGGGTCATCGTATTCTTCGCCTTCTGCATATGTATCTCCAGTGGTGTCTGAATTGCCTTCAGCAGCCGCAGCTCCGGTATCCACACCGGCCTTTATCCCACCACCAAGACGAGAAAGAACCACACCCAACACGGCAGCAGCTGTAACTGAAATTTCTCCGATACCGGAAGCTCCCAAAGTCAACGAGTCCGATATTGAAGTTGTCACATCACGGGTCACCAATGTGTCCGTTCGAGAGCAAGCGCAACCAACAAGACGCCCATCAAATTTGACAACGAGCGGCAGTCGACCACCAACTACCGTCAGCACATCTCCAACGCGTGCTACTCCAACAGAACCCGCTGTTGCTAAAGAAACACCAGCCCCGATCCCAAAAGCAACGACCCTGTCCATCACCCAGTTTAAAACATATGCCGAATACAAGGCCGCCAAAGCAGCGCTGGAAGCTGCCAATAGGGCTGAGTCTGGGTATACTCCGGCAGCACCAACTACTGCCGCTGCTACCACGGCATCTCCATCATTTGGACCACGTGGTACTTCGATGACGGGAGGAACTCGCTCGCCCCCAGGAACGCGTTCCCCGCCACGCAGGGACTACTCGCGGGAAAGAACAGCCGCAGTTCCAATAGGGCACCAACAACAAACCCAGCCAACATCTTCGTATGCACGGGCAAAATCGACAGAACGAACAACTTCGCGTGGCGGTGTTCAGATTGTGAGGGAATATGCGCGGCCCGTCAAGAAGGAGGAAAGCGATGACGATGAAGTCGTTGTGTATGAAGAAGATGACTTTTATTCTGGGGACTTGTTGAAGAAATATTGAAGGGCAGAAGTTTGCAGCAAATAAAGTCAGGCGAAACCAAAATAATAACAATGTGCTTTGCAAAAGATTGTCATAGTTTTGAGTTCATCGCGTATCTGTGGTGCACCTCTGTTTCTCAATCCGTACATCGAAACCAAAGTTTTGATGTTGTGTCCGTCAATCGATCGGCTTTGGATTAAAACCTGAATAAATGGAGATGAATCGATACAAAAAAAGCAGATATTTATCTGTTCAGCGGTGTTGCCACCTTTGCGCTTGTGCAAATTGGTTTCATTTACAAAAACAAACTGGCATTTTCAGCCTGGGACAAGAACAACTGTAGAAACCCGGCATCCGCAAAGTTATTCTTTTCTCGTTTTCACAACTGAACCAACGGCTGTTGTTTTGAGCGCATGTCTTATTCCGAACCAGTTGGACACAAGCTTTCAATTGAAACATCTTCCGTCCAATTTCTGCCACTGAATCAAACAGTGCAACTTCACACGAGAGACATGGAGTTCCTACTTGCGGCTCTTTCAGAGAAAACAGCAACGTTGAGTGTGTCCAAGAGCGAAGATGAGCGGGCGGCGGCTGTTGCTTCGATTTCGTCTTTGACTGATCATTTGAAGAGTGTTGCTGCTGGGTTCAAAGTCCAGAGTCAAAAGGTTTTTTTTTCTTTGCTTTTTCTTTTATGGCGGCTTCTTTGATGGATATCGCAGGTTTTGCTGACTCTCAACATAGGCAGCGCAGGATTTGGAGGCGGTTCAACGGGAACAGGGAGAGGCGTTGACTTACCTCATCAATTTGCAGCAGGTAAAACGACTCCTGCTTATTGAATGTAGCCTATTAAGCCTTTGGAATTATAGCAACTGGATACTACAACTGGTCAGTTGGAGTCCACGTTGGAAACGGTGGCCGAACTCGAACGCGGAAAGAGAGCACTTTCGAAAAAAGTGGAAGCATTGACAAAAGAGAATCGAGCGATTTTAAAAGACCGTAATGATCTGCAAGCGAGAATAGATGAGGAGGTATGTTTTTGTTTTATTGGGAATATTGAAAAAATCGCTGAATAGGTGGTATATAGCTTGGGAGTTATGAGTCTTTATCACAAAGCTGGAAAGCGAAGGAGGAAACATTGTTGGATACCATCAAGACGCAACGTAGAGCGACAAGAGGTTGGGTGCTTTAAATTTTTGAAATTGTATTTAGACATACTTACGGTTGTGTTCCACAGATATGAGGGCCGAAACAGCTACACTCCAACGCGCATTAAGCCCGGATGCAAATGGCTTGGAAAACCGACGGAGGTCGTCCAACATTCAAGAAGATGTCGCGATGAGGATTTTAAAGTCACAAATAACTGAAAAGGAGACACGAATTGCGCAATTGGAGCATCAGGTTTTACAGGTGCGCGTTCTAGATCGTTTTTGGGATTGAAATACAATTGTCTTTTTTATTTTCTAATGTATATTATTTATTCAATCTAGCTTCAATCAACAACGCAATCAGCGCTATCGCATCTATCAGAATCACAGAATCAAATCGAAACCATGCGAACGGAGCTATCGGAGTTGGAGCAAGAGAATTCAATGCTTCGCGAAGAAGCCGAGTCCTACAACTTGCTGTTGCAGAACAGAACAAGCAGTGGTGCCTTCATGACCGAAACTCCATTAATGCAGCGTTCGAATGCTGAAGGTGACTGTTCCAGAGGCTGCTGAACCACTACCATCTTCATTGGGTGATGAATTGGCCGCTGGATTGGACAATGAACGTGAAGATGGCTTTGAAACGCCGAAGGAAAAACGTAAGAATATTTGTTTTTCAGGCCAGCTCTTGCACAACACCTTTAACTTTTGAACTCAATTACTTTAATCAGAACTGCGGTCAGAAGGTTCGCGCACTCACATTGTACATTGAGAAAATACTCTCGAAAGTGAAAGGAAACCCAGAACTTGAGGCGGTGTTGTTGAACAAAACCTCCAATTCGAAACAAGGAGTCACTCGGAGGGGGAGGGAATGAAGAGACCGAAAAGCTAACCACGCCGGTTGGACCAACAGTCAAGAATCGAATGTCTCTGCTTGCACGATTTCCAGTGAGTGCTGCGGCTATGGCTGCGAATGCTGCAGTGGAGATGGTTAGGAGCGTTTCGAAGAAGAAATAGTACACACAGCTACACCTGCTTCTCCATCATCGGCAGGAATATGAAGTAAAATATAACAAACGTTATATAGTTTCGTTTTCCTCTTTCTTTTTTTTTGCGGCTGCTGCAAGCATGGAGCAAGACTAAACTTCGAAGCCACAGTAGCGAATAAGCTGTTTCCGCCGGTTCTTCTAACATCGGAAAGTAGTTAAGTAGTTTGCCCGACGTGAAGCTTGTGGCTCGTTCGAAGAGCGAAAAGGCTCAAGGAAGTGTCAACAATGCTTGCACCTTTTCCAATAAGCATTGTTTGCATTATTACACCCCTAAAGAACCCCTATGCTTTCATAGCCAGAGGATGCTCGATGATGATCTTCGTAATTCTTGGACTGGTGAGGACAACTGGCTGAGCATGGACGCCTTAGCCTGCCACTCGACGCGTTTCAAACAAGAGCAGTCGTCGTCCGGGAATGTGAATCGCTAAACTCGAGGCGCACCTGCAAAGTTTTCAGTTGGGGGGTATGTTGATAGTTTGCCAAGGCGAAAAAACAGAACTTTGAAACTTCCCCTTTAATGAGTTCGTCTTTCCTTCCCAGCCTCCATCCTTCAGCCCCTAACCACAACCGCCAATTCGCCCAACAGGGTTCCTCGACAAGCTGGGCGCGAAGCTCGGCGTGAAAGCCCGAAGCAACGACCGCGCCTGGCGCCGCAGCGCAGTCCGCAGCCCGGCCACGGCCCAACGCCGCCGCTCTCGCCGCGCGTCTCTCTGGCGCCCACAGACGCCCGGCCAAGCACAGCGGGCCTCTCAGTCGATTGTCGAGGCGGACATCGCTGCCGGTGAGTATTCTTGCGTCTAATCAAACGCAAATTGGTTGCTTATCGCTTCTCTTTCTTGTGTTCTCTTCTCAGCCATCCACACCTACTGGCACTCCACATATTGTTCCTGCCGTTCTGGTCGAAAACTCATACGGAACAGGCGTCGACCGGTACTCGTGAGTGTATTTTTCTTGCCTTTGGATCGTTCAAGTTGATCATATCACCCCACCCTTATTCTAGTGGAGGACTTTGTTGACAAACGCCAACTGCAAACACTCTCGGAACGTTCCCGTGATGTCATGAAGCAACTTATGACCGATTGGAACCCCTCTGAAGCCAAAGCCTCTTGGATCAGTTGAGGATCGCGGAAAGTCTGTCGGAGCTTACAAGGACAAAATCGATCTTCTCTGGTCCAAGGCATCAAACATCATGAGCTTACCCGCTGCCTCTACCACTGTGAAGGATACCATGGACACAATGTCAACGGACTTGGCGCTTTTGCTGACACCCATCCCATCTTGAAGATTGCTTGGTTTCTTGTTTCGGCGGGTTACAAGGTTATAAATTCTTTGGTTTCGTTCGAGTCCCCGGCAGTCTAACAGAACTCTTTACATTAGATGGCAAAGCTAGAGTTGAGCAGGCTGCTGCATTCGATGAACTGTCCAAGCGGTTCTTGGATTGGTTCAACAAAAATCCATCGTCTAATGGCACTCAACCGCGAAAGCCATTCCTCTTGAAACTTCTCAATTGTTGTCCAAGAGTATCGATTCTTTTATATCCTGTCTGATTGATGTCGCTGACGCATATTTGGATTACTTTAAGGCTGGTAGTATTTTTTTGTATTTGATTGATCCCATAGGCGGCGTTGGTCCTGTATTTATTGATATCACTCTATATTCAGGAACCATCTGGGGCATCGAGTCTGTTTTGGCGAACCTCCAAGACACTGGATGACTTGAACGAACGTCTCGATGCGGCAAACGCCGATCTTGGTTGTGTCAAACAAGATGGAACGTTGGAGGTTTTGGTTGCTGTTGCTGAGCGCGTTCAAGACCTTCACGCTGGTCAGGCTGAACTTCTAGAAGACGTGGCTGAGATCAAACAGGACGGAAGAGCTCATACAGCGAAACTGGACGAAGTTGTTGAGCACATTGCTGCAACAAGCCAGGACCGGGACTACCATACTCTACGCGAGGCTGTGCAGGTTCACTGAGATTCATAGTGTTGGAGAGATCCATGCCCTCTTAAACAAAAAACATCCTGGAACCCGTGATGGGGTCATCAATCATTTGGTATCTTTTAGTCACCGATGAACGCGGAAAGAATATTGTTTGGCTTCTTGGAGAGGCAGGAACGGGAAAGTCGGTGATTGCTGGATGTGTTGCCAATGCTTTGGCAGAGAAAGGTGTTCTTGCTGCATCCTTTCTTTTGTCAACATACCAACACGTTGAGAGATTCTG
>JAIVFH010000305.1:0-30195 GCA_025765595.1 Obelidium mucronatum
TAAACTGGCGGCATTGAGGTGTTCCTAAGATTAGGTCCTTAGGTAAGCCTGGCACAACCATGAGTTTAACTCTTTTTGAAAGAGCCCCTGAGGTTCCCAGGGAAATGTCAGCAAGGCAATGGCCAATGATTGCCAAGTGACCAGCAACTCCATTGGTCCTATGCTCTCTCTCATATTTGAAGAGAGGAGAATGTTTCTTTAATTGGTTCCAAAAGGATAATGAAATGGAGGAATGGTTGGCTCCAGTATCCAACAAGGCGTCTTCCAAAAGGGTCCCATTCACGCGTATTGGAATGGAAATAACGCGGTAAGACGCATATTCATCTTCTTTGATGTCCCAATTTTTGGTCTGTGATTCATCGCTTCTCATCCAATACAAGTGATTCTCTTGTTTTGTCGAGTTATCGCTAACTAGCGCTTTGTTTTCAGACCCATCAGGGGAAATATTCGTAAGAGTTTCACTCCAGGTGTTAGAACCAGATAGTCAATAAAAGACTTAAGGGTTCTTGAAGGCACGAGGGCTTAGGGGGCACGAGGGCTTGTCCAATAACGGCTTGAGGTCACGAGAGACGGAGACGAAGAGTTACAAAACTGGAAAACTAACACAGAATGTATTGAAACTGAACTAAAACTCAGAGCAGAAAGCTTGCTATTTATGCAAGTTCTGGAATTTCAAATAACAAAAGTTCAAAACAGAAAACAAACTGAAAATCAAATAGAAATTGTGATAGCAAGAGTGATAGCACAATAATATGTGAAATCAAGAATGATATCACAAAATGAAACAGAAAAACTTAGTAAAGTGACAAATCAAAGATGACAAATACAAAAATAGAAACTTAAAGTAAAATGTTACTAGCGGGGATCGAACCCATGTTTCCACCGTGAGAGTCGCGCGTAATGACCACTAAGCTAAGGAAGTATAGGGAAATATCCCTATAAGACGGGTGATTCCTAACATCATCCCCTTCTTTTCTTGCGATTGCGAACACTTGCAGCAATCGCACCAGGACCAGGCTTATCGGGATATTTGGCATGGAATTCAGAAACCAACTCAGCAGAACCGGAAACATTGGCAGCAGGCTCCCAAGAGCGGTCAGAGTTAGAATAACCCATCCAGTGGACTAAATATTGAAGTTTGTTGTAGAAAACGCGAGAATCCAAGATTTCTTGAACTTCCCATTCTTCAGTGTTGTCCACGATAACTGGCGGAGGTGGAGGTTGGGTAAACGCGGCGACAATATTCTTAGTCTTGGGATGCAGCAAAGACGCGTGGAATACTGGATGAATACGCATGGTTGAAGGTAAGGCAAGTTCAAAGGCGACTGGGTTGATGACGCGTTTGACTTTAAAAGGACCAAGTTTCTTATCATCAATCTTTTGAGAAGGACGATTAGTCTTGATATTGCGACGATCCAAGAAAACCAAGTCTCCGGGTTTAATTTCCGGAACCGGTAACCGAGATTTGTTGGCTTGTGTGGTGTAACCTTCCTGGGCAAACTTTAAGTTCGCACGAAGGTCTTCAAGAATAGTTTTCATAGACGCGAGGCGATTTTCAGCGTCAGGAACAGAGGATTCACGAATAACAGAGGGGTCAAAAATTGGATTGTGACCAGAGTTTGCAAAGAACGGTGTATGACCAGTAGTGGTTACCAAAGAATCGTTGTAGGCAAATTCGCAAAGCGGTAACTTGGATACCCAATCGTCTTGCTGGTAGTTACAGTAAACGCGTAGGTACTGCTCAATGACTTGGTTGAGGACCTCAGTAGATCCATCAGTTTGAGGGTGAAAAGCGGTAGAAATGTTAAGTTTAACGTTTAGGAGTTCCATAAAACGTTGCCAGAAACCACCAGTAAAACGCGGGTCGCGATCGGATACAATGGATCTGGAAGCACCATGAAGTCTAAAAACTTCCCGAATGTAGATGTCTGCAGTATCAGCACCAGTAGAAGTTTTTACCGTAGGAATAAAATGGGCTTGCTTGGTAAGCCGATCTTTTACCACAAGTAAGGCATCAAAACCTTGACTAATAGGCAAGTCAGTAATCCAATCCATAGAGATATCCATCCATGGTTTGGAAGGAACAGGTAAGGGTTGGAGAAGGCCAAATGGAGCATGGCGAGAAGGACGAGAACGCTGACACGCGTCGCAGTTTGCGATGAAACGCTGAACTACGCGCCGCATGCGCGGAAACCAGTAATCGCGAGAGATTAACTCAACTGTTTTAGCAACGCCAAAGTGGCCAGCAGCGGGAGCACAGTGACGTTGACGGAAAACTTCAAGTTGAAGCTCCTCAGTTGGAAGGTAAATAAGTTCATCGCGAAAGATGAGACCGTTGGATACGGTGAAGATAATGTGTAACTTGCCCTTCTTGTGTAAGGCGTACAGAGCGGACTTGGAAGTAGCGAGGGTGACGCGATCGATCCAGCTTTTGTCCGAATTGACAATGGTAATGTCATCAATATCCACACGTTGGAATAGCTGAATAAAGTTTTGTTTATGCAGCTCATCGCCTTGCTGAGTGACGTAATCAGGGCGGCGGGACAGCGCGTCTGGTTTTCCGGAAAGACGGCCAGGGCGATGAAAAATTTTAAAACTAAATTCCGACAACTTAGTCATCCACCTATATTGGCGACGGGTCAGTTGTTGAACGGCAGTAAAGTTTTGAAGGCGATCATGATCAGAGAAAACAATGATCGGATCCGAAGGCTCAACGGCTATCAGGTAATGTCTCCAAGCCGCGAACGCGTCTACAATGGCAAGCAGTTCCTTGTCGTGAGTATCGTAGTTGATTTCCGCTGGAATTAACTTGCGGGAATGAAAGGCAACAGGATGTAACCTTCCATCCGAACCGAACTGGGATAAAATTGCGCCCAGTGCAAAATCTGAGCAATCAGTTTCCACATACACGGTACGACTGGGATCGAAGTGAATCAGGACCGGAGCGGTGGAGAAGGCATGTTTAAGCTTTTCAAAAGCCGATGCCGCGGCTTCGGACCATGGAAAGGGTCCAATCTTGGCTTCCTTACGCGTTAGGCTGGTAAGCGGTAACACAATATCGGAGTAGCCGGTGATAAATTGGCGGTAAAAATTTGCAAATCCTAGAAAAATTTGCACGTCCTTGACAGACTGAGGTACCGGCCAACTGGAAACGGTAGCAACCTTGGCAGGATCCATCTTGACACCATCGGCAGAGAAGATGTGGCCCAGGAATTCCGTAGAACTGGTATGGAAAGCACATTTGGCAGGGTTGACTACCAAGTTGTGTTTCCGCAAGCGCTCCAAGACTTCCTTGACGTGAAGTTCGTGTAATTCTTCATCTTCGGAAAAGATTAGAATGTCATCCAAATAAACGATGACAAACACGCCCAGTAAATCCGAAAAAATGTCATTCATGAAGTACTGGAAGGCAGCTGGAGCGTTGGTTAGACCGAAACTAACCACATTATACTGGAAATGGCCAAACTTGCAGCGAAATGCAGTTTTCCATTCGTCACCAGAGCGTATTCTTAGTAAGTGGTACGCGTCCGGGAGATCCAAGTGAGTGAAAATTTTAGCCTTGGATAATTTTCCCGCCAGATCCGTGAACAGCGGTAGCGGAAACTTGTTCTTGACTACAATGTTGTTGATGGCACGATAGTCAATGCAAAGGCGGAAACCACCATTTGGTTTCTTGACAAAGAAGCAAGGGGCGGCGACCGGAGAGGTAGAGGGAGATATCCAGCCTCTAGCCAAGGCATTAGTAAGATATTCCTGGAGAACTTTTTCTTCGGCTGGGCTCAGTGGATAAATTTTCCCAGCCGGCGGTAATTTTGCCGAAGTTCCATCTTCATTCTTAACGATCTCGATAGGCAAGTCGTAAGGGCGATGAGGTGGAAGCGGCCGAGGAGTCTCAGACTTGGGTGCAAACACGTCCGAGTACTGCTTGTAGCGTAAAGGCACTCCTCTATCGTCAGAATCGATAGCAGACTCCTGATAGTCCTTTGTATTAATCACAGCTGAAATTGACACAGTGGGAGTGTCATCATCTTTAGAAGAAGTGACATCCATTCGAGCGGCAAAGATAGTAAGCCCGTGTTTCTTGGCAATGCCAAAGAACGCAGTGGTATTAAGCAACTCAACATCCGGTGTAGAACTCGCTGGCGGATTTTCCGTCGGGATTGAAACAGAAGCGGTAGAAACCTCCAGATCCTTGACAGCTGGATCGTCTGGAGGAGAATAAGGCAAGGCGGTAAAAGCCTCAGGGGGCACATGGTCAGCTGACAGGCAAGCCCCATCGGAGAATGTGACCAACATGTGACGCCAATTAACGCGGGGGTTATGGAGGCGAAGCCATGGAAGACCTAAAATAAGCGGACAAGAAATATCCGCGACAAGGAGAGACATCGTTTCGGTATGAGAACCAATTCGACAGATTAAAGGTACTGTTTGTTTAGTAATGGAGCGAGAACGCGAACCATCTGCTAAATTAACATTGTACAAAGTGGAGGAAGGAATAACAGGTATTTTATTTCTTAGAGCGAAATCTAAGGAAATAAGGCCGAAAGCCGAACACCCACTATCCACAAAGGCACCCAAAGAAAAGGGCTTGGTAAGGTTTGGAGATGAAGAAGAAGAAAATTTTTCCCCGACAACAAGTGTACATGGAAGCACAATCTTGGAATCCGATGATGAGGGAACGGAAAGGTTGACAGTTTGCATCGCCAAACTGGGCGGGGAATTTACGCCTGAGCACCCCTTCCCTGGGCGCCCCGAGCATTTTTTGCAACCAAGAGAGGGCAAGCCTTGGTGTCAGAAGCACCCTTGCAACCATCTTGACCACAGTAAGCGCAAAGACCTTTATCCTTGCGGCGTTGACGTTCCTCGTGAGTAGGCTTGCCAGACTTGACATCAGCAGCGGCAACATCAGCAGACCCAGAGGGCTTGGAAGCGGAGCCTGGGTTATTGGAACGGGAGCTGGAACCAGAACCTTGGTTACCCTTGGAGGATCCAGAACGTTTGTTGTTAGCAAACACGCGCTCATCGAAGACAATGGCCTTGCGCATGAGCATGGAGAGGTTCGTTGGTTGAGGTTCCAGACCATCAATATAGTTCATCACGTGAAGTTTGAGCCCTTGCTTGAACATCAACATCTTGGTGTAATCGTTGTGTTGAGTACCAGCAATCCAACGGAGAAAATCGCGGGCGTAGGCTTGACAAGAAGTAGTTTGCGTCAAGGTCTTGGCCTTGTCATTAGCAATTGCTTCAGCGACACGTGGATCTTCGCCGAAGAAGGCGGCAAAGACATCAGCAAATTCCTGAAAGCTCTTGAACTGGAGCTCAGGCTTGGCAACGTGGTTGATGTACCACTTGGCAGCATTACCACCAAGGTATGAAACCACAAAAGCAATCTTGGACTTGGTGGAAAGAATGCCCTTGGGTCCAGAATTATCAAAATTGAGATAGACTTTGAGCATAAAGTCATCAAAATCGTCGGTAGCAAGGCCCTTGAAAACAGGAGGCTTGGCAACACGAAGAGAAATTTTGTCAGACTTCGGGGATTCGAACCGGGAACCCGAGTCAGACTGATCGTCAGAGTCCGAGGCACTACCAACTGGGCTAACTGAACGTTGACGATGAACTTTGCGATCGGCTTTTGATGACGCAGCAAATGCTTCAATGACCTTATCAAGACGACTAGATTGATTGCGGACAAGACGAGAAAGAGCCAAAAGATCCGTACGGAAAGCATCCATGGTTGTGGCCACATCAAATTCATTATCCGTGTTGGCTTCCATGTAGCGACTGGCCTCGTCAATTCCATCCAGGACATTGTTGGTTTGTTGTTCAGATCCATTATCTTCATCAAAATCATTCTTGAGAGAGACAAGATCGGGAGCAACGGAGCGGCGAGTAAGCAAAGATTGGTCAGCGGCGGGGTTTGAAGGACCAGCGGCCGAAGAAGTAGCGGCAAAACCGACAGATTTCCGAGGAGCGGTAGCAGGAGGAGTATCAGCCATTATTGTATTTTAGTTTCAATACTATGTTAGAACCAGATAGTCAATAAAAGACTTAAGGGTTCTTGAAGGCACGAGGGCTTAGGGGGCACGAGGGCTTGTCCAATAACGGCTTGAGGTCACGAGAGACGGAGACGAAGAGTTACAAAACTGGAAAACTAACACAGAATGTATTGAAACTGAACTAAAACTCAGAGCAGAAAGCTTGCTATTTATGCAAGTTCTGGAATTTCAAATAACAAAAGTTCAAAACAGAAAACAAACTGAAAATCAAATAGAAATTGTGATAGCAAGAGTGATAGCACAATAATATGTGAAATCAAGAATGATATCACAAAATGAAACAGAAAAACTTAGTAAAGTGACAAATCAAAGATGACAAATACAAAAATAGAAACTTAAAGTAAAATGTTACTAGCGGGGATCGAACCCATGTTTCCACCGTGAGAGTCGCGCGTAATGACCACTAAGCTAAGGAAGTATAGGGAAATATCCCTATAAGACGGGTGATTCCTAACACCAGGTAACCTTTTTATTAAGTTTCTTTGGACTTACGTTCAAAGTGAGAGAGGTGGAGACCAATGCTCCTGACGCGTGGAAGAAGGCTTCTTTTAGCTCCAAATTGTTAGGTACTTTGTCTATAGAAGATAGCTGGGGATCCGCAGAGTCAGAAGTAGCAACTTTTATTGGGGAGACTAAGTCATGTGACGCGTTATTATTATTAAAAAAATAAAAAGACTCTGATTGAGGGAATAAAATAGACTCATTCAACTCTTCAGATACCTGTATTGCAGTATTTAGAAGTTCCACTTCTTTAGTAGGTTCCCACTTACCATTTCCTCCTGCAGATGTGGAATCTTTGAGTCTTTTATACTCCAAGAACTCCTTCACGTCAGGACAATCAGCATGCATATGACCAGGTCTCTTACAGAGACTGCACAAAACTGACTGAGGGCGGAATTTGCTCTTGAAGCGATCTTTTTCATCGCGTGACATATTAAAAATCTCCAGCGCAGCTTCTGCTGTTTCGTTCCAGTCATTCAAGGGAGTCTCTGTGTCCAAAAATGACAACATAGTTTCCTTCTGAGGTCTGTAAGGGGCTTTGACAGCTTCAGTTCCAGGGCGGCGGTCTCTTTCGCGACTGACATCACGCGTTTCGCGTTCAACTCGCTTTTGTTGCATCACAAGTGGGGTAACCACACTTAATAAACTCTTGACTTGTTCACTTACGTCATTGAATTTATCATTGATTTTCTGGTCGCGTTTTGACAGTAACTGTGCCACTTGGTCTAGACCGCGGTCCACAGGACTTGAAGCACCACCAGAGCAATGGAACGAGTCGCCACTCATTCCTTTTTCGTAAAGGAAATTCGCGACATCTTCTAGAGTCACGTCGGGATCTTCAAGAGAAACCAACTTGTTCAAGCGGTGGACGCGGAAAGGTTTGGTAATCTTTCCCCAGTAGAACTTGTCGTATTCGGCAAGACCGGACGCAAAAGCGCGCTTTAACGCGTCGTTATTGGATTTCTTGGTCCCCAAGGTAGAGTTGAGTGTCTTGAGACGCGTTGACTCAACAATCGCGTCGCCAGACTCAAACTTGAAATTGTAGAGAGAGCGCGCCTTGGCCGCGACGGCCGTAGGAGTCTCAATAAGCGTTTTCCACGCTGTTTCAAAGTTGGACCAGGTAGGATCGTCCTTGATTGTTAGTTTGAACAGGTGGACGTTGCCGCTGTCAGTGAAAGCAAGAGCGCAAACAAAACTCTTGACGAAAGAGTCCAGGTTATTATTGAAGAACGTCTTGTGTTCGGAATAAACTCTTTCCACATCAATACGCCATTCAGTTGCGTTTTCGAGGGTTAGTACTTTTGCTCTGAGGTCACTCTTGGCGTCCGCGAGGTCCTGATGAGCGCGTCTTTCGGTCCCGTACTTTGTGACTGCCAGTTCAATTAAATTATGAACTGTTTCAACAGGGTTTACATTACCTGCAGTTGTAAATCCCAGTTGGGTACTAGTTTGGGATCCAAGAGAACTCTGGATGTCCTTCAAAGTCGCCGTTTGCATTGTCAGTGATCTTAGCAGTGATCGTGTTAAGTCGGAACTCTCCTCTGGAGAGGTTTCGTCATTGTCGCTGCCTTCGTTGATGTTGGCTGGATCGTTCCTGGCAACATTGGGCCCCAGCTGGATTTCAGACCCACCGTCTCGACCAATGTGAGCCGCTAACACCATATTCAACGCTTTCGTGAAGTTTGTCGGTGTATAGGAGTATCGTTTGTTCAAGTTTTCGTTGAGTTTCAAGAGAATGGCTTTTTTGATGTCTTCGGAAACGGCAGAACCGTTCTCATGTGTGAAGGACTGACTCTTCAAGTCAGCCACTTCGCATCGGAAGCGACCGAGGCTACAAACGAAGGTGATATTTTCGTGGTTCCTGTTTCGAAAGAGCGTAAGCGACAACAAAACTAACACAACAGCAATCACAAGACTGCCGCTAAGGAGGAGTTCAGCGCTAAGCGCTGGCATCGCACTTACATTTGGGTTGGCAAGGACTACTGAGGGACAAGTAAGCAGTACTGCGAGAGTTGTTGGGCAGTTTTTGATAATAGAAAGCAAGATTGTCAGCGAATCTTGACAATCCTGCGAAATCAAAATATTAAAATTAAAGAATAATATATTAAATAATTTAAATAATCTTTTGAATAAAAAGAAAATGGCTTTAATGCCATTGTGTGTTGGGACGTGATCCCCAGTCAGAGTTGCTAGAATAGCGACCGCGTTGGTAACCTTGCCCTTTGATAAAATATTACTGAAACGCGTACTGTAAGCAATAAACTTACTTTCGTCGCGTTGTTGTTGCTTCCTTTTATTTTCTCTTCGGATTTCCTTCGCGTCGAAGGTAGCTTTTCTTTTGTTCGCATAGTCTTGAGTTAAACCCAATTGGGCTCCAATAGCCGCCGCGCCAGCCTGGTAAGCTTTTTCCACAGTCAAAGAGTCACATTTGACTTCTAGGAAGTTGGCGATAGCATTCTGGACGCTTCCCGCATCATCTGCCCTTCTCTTAGCGCGGAAAAACTCGTCTTCTACGAGTAACTGGATCAGTATGATCACAGTGCCAGCTTTAAAGTAGCTGGAAACCTCGCTCATTACAAGCTGAGGATACGGCTTCGCTTTCGATTGGCCGAAGGGGAAATACTTACTGTTTTGACGCCAATACTGAAAGTCCTTCTCCTCAACAGCTTCCGCTACAACAGGTTTGTACGTAGTATCCAATTCCTTTTGAAGGGAGTCCATTTGTTGATAGCATCTTCGGAGTTCTTCTTGAAGATTATCGACAGTCTTGATTTCCACCTCCTGAGCGGAGAACACCTCTTGGAGGTTTTTGAAATCCCGACGAAGTCCTTTGACTACTCGATTAAGGGACTTAATCACCTTTTTAGAAGTATCGCGATCCTTTATGGCTTGTTCTTGGACAGCCTCTTTGACTTGGATCGCCATCACTAGTTCTTGAGTCTTATGCTCAATAATACCACGATCCATGAATTTCGAAGATTCTAAAGTCATAATTTGAAATTTTAAGTCGGTACACTCGTCTAATAGAGCTTGATTTTCATTTGCTGTAGATGGTCCAGTATATGAGCGATCAAGGACAACTTTTGGCTTCGAAGGGCCAGAGGGAGCCTGTTCGGTCATCACAACGTCCTCCGGTGTTGAAGGATAACTTAAGAGGTCCTCCAAGGTGGAATTGCTCGTACTTGAGGTAAGAGTAGCTTTTCCTTTGGTTGACGTTGGTGTCAGGACTTCTTCCTGAGTCTCTTCGTCATAGTCCACAAGCTTGGGCTTTGAAGTACCGTCCAAGATATCATCATCATAATTCACAAGGGAGTTCACAGTAGCCATCGTGTTAGAATGTATTAGAGAAAGTGAGGGAAACGGGCAATCTCACCTCCTTTTTAAAGATTCAACCCTACAAGAGATTGTCCACTAAGGATTGTCATTGATTGCCAATTGCCAATCATGCGTCTTCAACAGCATTCCCTTAAGTGAGAGGTCCTTACTTTAGAAACCTTAGCGTTGGGCTGTTGCAATTGTCTAGATATTAACTAAGACAAAATAAAAAGATAACAATATTATTTTAAGATCAGTATTGGTATTCTATTTATTTCAGAATTCACAACTAGCGATAGGTTGGTTCAGATCTAAGATACACGAAATTCCAGTTGATCCATTCGTCTTCGTCAAAGTCTGAGTCCTCGAGTAACTCAGGTATGGACTCATTGTCAGAATTGTCTTCTCCTGATTCTTCGTCAGAGTATTCTTCCTCCGAATCCATGTCGATTGGGTTTACGGGTGCAAAGACCACATCATCAGAGAAGACGATTCGACGCCAAATCAAAGGTGTTTCTGGAACGACTGTTTCGTTGCCTTGAGGTCTTGTACAATTATTTGGGACTTCCAGTCTCTCAAACAAGATAATTAAATCAATTATATTCATTTTTATTTAATTATTTTTCTAACTATTGTTAGTTATTGCACCCCAGACCATCCAATACGGACAGGTCCTAACGAATATCCAATACGGACAAAACGCGGGCACAATGTGAGGGAATAGTGACTGACATTGGTGTCATTTTATACTTTTCATGTTGAAATTTCCCGCCCGCAGTCGCAAGTCGAAAAAACAACATCAAGAAAACAGTCCCGCCAACTGTCAAACTGTCATCGCTGTCGCATCAAATCTTTGAATCGCGATATCGCTGCTTGCCTGGCTCAACCGCGATTTAGCAAATTGCTTGCCGCGATGCACTTTACCAAATTGGTTGGTGCTGTTGGGCCAGCAAGACCTTACCACTTGAACCCCAGTCTTCAAACGCTTGGGATCGCTCTTGAATCACGCTGGATCGTGCTGGAATAGCCTGGAAACGATTTGCTCGCGAAGCGTGTTTGTTTTGACACACCTGTCTCATACTTCATCGCGAACCTCTGTCTAACAAAGACAACCTTTTACTAACTTCCAACTCATTTTTTCTTTTGCTTTAAGTTAGTGTTTAAAATAAAGTAATAACTCTCAAATAATTATAAATCTCAGAGAGTTAAAGCTCTCCCAGTCAAATCAAATGAGAGCGCGTTAAAACGCAAAAATTGAGTTTTTATAATGGGGTGAGTTGTCATAACGTTTGTTCCAACTCCCATAACTCAAAACACGTATATTTACGTGGAACCTCGCTCATTACAAGCTGAGGATACGGCTTCGCTTTCGATTGGCCGAGGGGGAAGGGGGATTTACCATCATCCACCCTTTTACCACGTGAGTGCTTTGTCTAGCACCAATAACGTGACCACACTCAAATCAAGCGTTACGCTTTCGTTGGGCCCCCACTGTAACACGGGATGCCTCCAATTTCCCAGGAACTGCGGTCCAGGTGAGTTCCCAGAACGTCCCATAGGCTGAGCGCGGCTGTGTGCTACAGATCCAGCCACACTCTCCGCAAGCCTGAGCTCCAAGCCCACGCTCTAAGCCCAGATCCCTTCCGCGGATATAACCTATGGGTTTTTCATTGTTTGGTTAGTAATCTCTCCACACTTTTAATTCCCGTGCGAAGTTAAACTGATCACAATTAGTGGTCCCTGGCCCTGATACCAACTGCGGAAATAGCTGCCGCTACAACTTTGATTCTATCAAAGGGTTAAAAGCAAACAAATAAAGAAAGAAGAAGAAGATAGAAGAATAAAGAACGAAATTAAATAAAACACCACTTACTAACCCCGCTCCTTACGTCACGCACCTCAAGCCCATCATCCACCCTCATCTCCCCACACGCCACTGTTTGATTTTGACCAGGCCTCACCTCTGCCACACCGTGGGTCATCAAACACGTGATAATAATTATTACTAGCTAGACGGAATTGTAATCGCGGTCCCGGGTCCCTGCCTTGGGGTCCGCAATCCGCAACACAGTTAAGTCGCGCCACCAGAATTCCAATAGCGCCTTTCTCGATCCCCCGCTACCAGTCTGGGCCACTCTGTGTCCGCCACCTCCAGGCCTACGTAATAATTACCGCAAGGTCCCGTGGATCTCTTCGATCCACTCATGTGACTTGCGTTACCCACGCGTCATCTGACATCAAACCCCTTGTCCTGCGAACGCATCACAGGAGAACGATAGAATGCGTTAAGTTGCGCATCTAGAGAACCTACACCCTCCCCAGGATAATCATGTAAGTAACCGACACGTTGTTACTCTGAAACTGGGACTCGTGGTAAGCCCTGTAGAGCTGGATAGTGGCCTACTATTTCATTCTCAGCAACTTGTATTTTATTTCTTCACCGCATCCCCTTTTTGTAGTTTCCCCCACAAAATGTAAATCTGCAACAAAGAAAACCAATTCCCCCAACACAAATAAATAAATAATAAATAACCAAATAAATCATAAATAAATAAGTGTGTAAATAAAGATAAAATAAAGTGAATTGAAGAAACCCCAGTGAAGTGAATTCCCACTTCACAGTACTTCCACTTTCTGTACCACGGGTCTTTACCGCGGTCCTTGTTCTTATCATATCCCCATGACTACCTTATCCGGGATGAGCTCTTTTTGATTCGGTGGGATGCTGGTGTCGCCACTGGTGCTCAGAACGCCACCACTCCATCTGGAACTGAAATGGCATGGTTCAAACAGATTTTCCAAAATTGCGTACAATCATGGAAAGTAGCATGTCCGAAGAAACAGCAGCATCATCAAGAAGATGTTGTTGTGACGGCCAAGAGAAGAGAGTTTGAGACTTCGTTCTTGGCGATTGTAAAGAACTTTTTTGCTTCTTTTTCCGTAACAACGAGTGGAAACTCTTTGGTTACGAATCGTGTGGTTTCGAGAGTATGGGAGGGTGTTGTAGGTGTTTTAGGAATGGACTGTGTGGGTGCTGTAGGATTGAGGAGTGTGAATGAGGTAAAGTCTGTCCTCTTTTGAATTCGCATTTTCAATACCTTTCTTTTAAACAGCTGAATGATTCGGATATCCTGAAACCTGGCCGGTTTCAAATTGTGAATTCGTGTGTCAAAGAGCTGTTGGTGGCTGATGCGAAAGAAGGGACAGTATCCGCATCAGTTCATGCAAAGAAAGCAGTGGAACTCTTGGTGAATTCAATTCGATGTTGCTATGAAAGTTTACCGCCGGTATGTGTCCTTGTCGCGTGTGCTTGAGTTTGTCGTGACCTGTATTTTCACCCCTTAGATTTCCATAACCACAGTTGGGGATATCCCCGACACGATTGACGAAACTATAACTCTGTATGAGAAAGCTTTATCTTTGAGCACTGATATTCGATTGCCAGACTTGCTTGAGTCATGCCGGCAACAACGGTTAAAAAGGAATGCTCATCTCTGGCTGAATTTCCTGCTGTTGTCAAGCATAGAGTTTTCGGATCCTGATAGCAACAGCTCGCAACCAAACTTCCGCGTCTTGTTTGAAAAGGCGCTGGAAAGTGTGAAAGGAAAAGAAGGCAGGTATCTCCTGTGGCGTGAATACCTTTCTTTCGAAGGCAAGGTGGCTGGATTTGGTGAAAAAAGTACTCTTGCTGTACTATGGCGCGCGATAAATGATCTCTGTGGGGGATTCGAAAAGAGTCCTTTGGAGTCGTCGCGTGCATTAGAAATTCCTGATTTTGCCAAACTTGTGGGCGTGAAGGTAGTTGGATTTGGCTTGGATTTGCTCTGTTTGAACGTAACTTATGTTTTTTTTTTCGATAGGAGTTTGGTTTATCGACTAACCTTTTAAAGTTTCTCTTGTCTGGCTTTTCTCGCGAAAAGGCTTTGGAAGTAGTTGAATTGTTGATGAAGAGTCGATCCGAATTGCTCCATGCGTGTCCTTCGTGTGTATACGTTTCTTTCTCTGTCACTTTTTTTATTGACTTTTGGTTTGGCGTTGGCAGATTCTCTCGGTTATATTTCGAATTGGATATGGTTGAATCTGGAAAGTCATTTTTGATCGATTGTTTGAAGTGCAATCCAAAGTCTCCACATATCTGGAAATTGTAAGTTCTCATGATTTTATTAACATCTTTAAGTTGACCGCATTTCTACTGTTTTCTGTCCAAATAGAATATATCAAATTGAAGATTTGGGTGGGCAATTTGGAAGTGCTGAATCTGTCAAGCGAATATGTCGTTTGGCTGAAGAAACATTGCCAGAAACTGAAGCTGCATTCTTTAGACATGTTTGTTAACTTTTTTTGTTTGTTCTGCTTTGCTCCGTGAAAGGCCCCAGTTTTGGTCAATAGAAGGAGCAAAATAGGACAAGGCTTTACTTGCCCTCCTCTCTTGAATATGAACAGAACTTTCCTTAGGTGCAATCAATCCCAGAAAAATTGAATAATGGAAAACTGACGAATTAAGCTTTTGGCTGCTGCTGTAAGTCCTTGATTTAAAGTTGTAGGATCTGGGGCTCCTAATTGTTAATCGTGATTCCCGAGCACGCTGTGAAGTGGGAATTCACTTCACTGGGGTTTCTTCAATTCACTTTACTTTATCTTTATTTACACACTTATTTATTTATGATTTATTTGGTTATTTATTATTTATTTATTTATTTGTGTTGGGGGAATTGGTTTTCTTTGTTGCAGATTTACATTTTGTGGGGGAAACTACAAAAAGGGGATGCGGTGAAGAAATAAAATACTAAGTTGCTGAGAATGAAATAGTAGGCCACTATCCAGCTCTACAGGGCTTACCACGAGTCCCAGTTTCAGAGTAACAACGTGTCGGTTACTTACATGATTATCCTGGGGAGGGTGTAGGTTCTCTAGATGCGCAACTTAACGCATTCTATCGTTCTCCTGTGATGCGTTCGCAGGACAAGGGGTTTGATGTCAGATGACGCGTGTGTAACGCAAGTCACATGAGTGGATCGAAGAGATCCACGGGACCTTGCGGATAATTATTACGTAGGCCTGGAGGCGGCGGACACAGAGTGGCCCAGACTGGTAGCGGGGGATCGAGAAAGGCGCTATTGGAATTCTGGTGGCGCGACTTAACTGTGTTGCGGATTGCGGACCCCAAGGCAGGGACCCGGGACCGCGATTACAATTCCGTCTAGCTAGTAATAATTATTATCACGTGTTTGATGACCCACGGTGCGGCAGAGGTGAGGCCTGGTCAAAATCAAACAGTGGCGTGTGGGGAGATGAGGGTGGATGATGGGCTTGAGGCGCGTGGACGTAAGGAGCGGGGTTAGTAAGTGGTGTTTTATTTAAGTTCGTTCTTTATTCTTCTATCTTCGTCTTCTTTCTTTATTTGTTTGCTTTTAACCCTTTGATAGAATCAAAGTTGTAGCGGCAGCTATTTCTGCAGTTGGTATCAGGGCCAGGGACCTACTAATTGTGATCAGTTTAACTTCGCACGGGAATTAAAAGTGTGGAGAGATTACTAACCAAACAATGAAAAACCCATAGGTTATATCCGCGGAAGGGATCTGGGCTTAGAGCGTGGGCTTGGAGCTCAGGCTTGCGGAGAGTGTGGCTGGATCTGTAGCACACAGCCGCGCTCAGCCTATGGGGCGTTCTGGGAACTCACCTGGACCGCAGTTCCTGGGATATTGGAGGCATCCCGTGTTACAGTGGGGGCCCAACGAAAGCGTAACGCTTGATTTGAGTGTGGTCACGTTATTGGTGCTAGACAAAGCACTCACGTGGTAAAAGGGTGGATGATGGTAAATCCCCCTTCCCCTTCGGCCCATCGAAAGCGAAGCCGTATCCTCAGCTTGTAATGAGCGAGGTTCCACGTATATTTACGTGTTTTGAGTTATGGGGGTTGGAACAGACGTTATGACAACTCAACCCATTATAAAAACTCAATTTTCGCGTTTTAACGCGCTCTTATTTGATTTGGCTTGGAGAGTTTTAACTCTCTGAGATTTATAATTATTCGAGAATTATTACTTTATTTTAAACACTAACTTAAAACAAAAGAAAAGATGAGTAGAAAGTTGTACAAGGTTGTCTTAAAAAGCAGCAGCGATCCAATCAATTGGGTTTGCTGATTAACAGCCGTTCGCAACAAAGCTTGAAATAAGCGCGTCAAAACAGACGCGTCTCTCAAGCAAACTGTTTCCAGGCTATTCCAGCACGTTCCAGCATGATTCGAGAGTGGCTCCAAGCGTTTAAAGAACGCGTTCCGAATGTGTAAGTTCACCTGGCCCAACAGCACCAACCAATTTGGTAAAGTGCGTCACGGCAAGCAATTTGCTAAACCGCGGTTGAGCCAGGCAAACAGCGATATCGCGATTCGAGGATTTGACGCGGCAGCGATGGCGATTCGATTGCGTTCTAACTTAAAAGATATTTTTAAGGCGATTGACTTTCGAAAAAACAACCGAAACCAGGGGTAAAGTGTACAACTCACCCCCGAGAGCGCCGCGCGCTAAGGCTAAGCCTAGTCCGTATTTGCGTTGCTGTTTGGAGTTGAAGCAGTGGTGCGACGAAGTGCTTTGATTTAAAACAAAAATCATTAGAGTACTTCGAGAACCAACAAAAATAAAACAACATGCTGCTCACCCTCGAGAGCATCGTATTTTTTACATCCTCTTGAGCGATGATAGATTGACAGTTGGCGGGACTGTTTTGACTTGCGACTGCGGGCGGGAAATTTCAAAGTGAAAATAATATAAAATGGCACCAATGTCGCTCACCATGTCCTCGCATCGCCCACATTTTGTCCGTTTTGGATATTTGTTTAGACCCGTCCGTATTGGATGGTCTGGGGTGCAATAACCAATAAAATAGTCAGGAAAATAAAATGAATATAATTGATTTGATTACCCTGGAAGTCCCAAACAATTCTACAAGACCGCAAGACAACGAAAGAGTTGCGCCGGAAACGCCTTTGACTTGGCGTCGAATCGTCTTCACTGACGATGTGGTCTTCACACCCGTCAACCTATTTGACGTGGACTCTGAGGAAGAATACTCTGACGAAGAATCAGAAGAAGACCATTCTGACAATGAGTCCATACCTGAGCTACTTGAAGACTCAGACTTTGACGAAGATGAATGGATCAACTGGAATTTCGTTTATCTAAAATCAGAACTCGCTTATCAACGATTGTGATATTCGAAGAATAAATAGAATACTAAATATCGACTTTAAAATAATTTTGTTCTATTTTATTTGTCTCTGGTTGTACTTAGACAATTCCAACTCAGCGCTGAGTGTCCCTAAGTGAGGACCTCTCACTTGAGGAAGCCCTGTTGAAGACGCATGATTGGCAATTGCCAATCAATGACAATCCCAAGGGACAATCTCTTGTGGGGTTGAATCTTTAAAAAGGAAGGTGAGATTGCCTGCTTCCCCCTTACCTGCTCTAATAAATTCGAACACGATGGCTACTGTGAACTCCCTTGTGAATTATGACGATGAAGTCTTGGACGAAACTTCAACGCCCAAGCTTGTGGACTATGACGAAGAGACTCAGGAAGAAGCCCTGACACCAACGTCAACCAAAGGGAAAGCTACCCTTACCCCAAGCACAAGTGATTCCACCTTGGAGGACCTCTTAAGTTATCCTTCGACACCGGAGGATGTTGTGATGACCGAACAGGTCCCCTCTGGTCCTTCAAAGCCAAAAGTTGTTCTTGATCGCTCCTATACTGGACTATCTACAGCAAATGAAAATCAAGCTCTATTAGACGAGTGTACCGACTTAAAATTTCAAATTATGACTTTAGAATCTTCGAAATTCATGGATCGCGGTATTATTGAGCATAAGACTCAAGAATTAGTGATGGCGATCCAAGTCAAAGAGGCTGTCCAAGAACAAGCCATAAAGGATCGCGATACTTCTAAAAAGGTGATTAAATCCCTTAATCGAGTAGTCAAAGGACTTCGTCGGGATTTCAAAAACCTCCAAGAGGTGTTCTCCGCTCAGGAGTTGGAAGTCAAAACTGTCGATAATCTTCAAGAAGAACTCCGAAGATGCTATCAACAAATGGACTCCCTTCAAAAAGAATTGGATACTACGTACAAACCTGTTGTAGCGGAAGCTGTTGAGGAGAAGGACTTTCAGGATTGGCGTCAAAACAGTAAGTATTTCCCCTTCGGCCAATCGAAAGCGAAGCCGTATCCTCAGCTTGTAATGAGCGAGGTTCCCAGCTACTCTAAAGCTGGCGCTGTGATCGTACTGATCCAGTTACTCGTAGAAGACGAGTTTTTCCGCGCTAAAAGAAAGGCGGATGATGCGGGGAGCGTCCAGAACGCCATCGCGAACTTCCTGGAGGTCAAGAGCGACTCCTTGACTGTTGAAAAGGCATACCAGGCTGGCGCGGCCGCTATTGGAGCCCAATTGGGTTTGAATCAAGACTATGCAAATAAGAAAAAAACTACCTTTGACGCAAAGGAAATCCGAAGAGAAAACAAACGGAAGCAACAGCAACGCGATGAGAGTAAGTTTATTGCTTACAACACGCGTTCTGTTAATATTTTGACAAAGGGCAAGGTTATCAACGCGGTCGCTATTCTAGCAACTCTGATTGGGGATCTCGCTCCAACACACAATGGCATTAAAGCCATTTCCTTTTTACTCAAGAAATTAATTAAATTATTAAATAAATTATTTTTAATTTTTGATATTTTTACTTTACAAAATTGTCAAGATTCATTGACAATCTTGTTTTCTATTTTCAAAAACTGCCCAACAACTTTGGCCGTCTTACTTACTTGTCCAAAAGTAGTCCTTGCCGACCCAAATGTAAGTGCGATGACAGCGCTAAGCGCCGAACTATTCCTTAGTGGCAGTTTTGCAATGGCTGTTGTGTTAGTAGTGTTGTCACTTACACTCTTCCGAAACAGGAACCACGAAAACATTACTTTCGTTTGTAGCCTCGGTCGCTTCAGGTGCGAAGTTGCTGACTTGAAAAGCCAGTCCTTCACTCACGAGAACGGCTCCGCTGTTTCCGAAGACATCAAGAAAGCGATCCTCTTGAAACTCAACGAGCACTTGAACAAGCGATACTCCTATACACCAACAAACTTCACGAAAGCGGTGAATATGGTGCTAGCGGCCCATATTGGTCGAGACGGTGGGCCCGAAATCCAGCTGGCACCCATCGCTGTCAGGAACGACCCAGCCAACATCAACGAAGGCAGCGACAATGACGAAACCTCTCCAGAAGAGAGTATTGACTTAACCCGTTCACTGTTACAATCCCTGACGATGCAGACTGCGACTTTGAGGGACATCCAGAGTTCCCTGGGATCCCAAACAAGTACTCACCTGGGATTTACAACTGCAGGTAATGTAAATCCTGTCGAAACGGTTCATAATTTAATTGAATTGGCAGTCACGAAGTACGGGACTGAAAGACGCGCTCACCAAGATCTCGCTGATGCTAAGAGCGACCTCAGAGCGAAAGTCCTAACTCTCGAAAACGCGACTGAATGGCGTATTGATGTGGAACGCGTTTATTCAGAACACAAGTCGTTCTTCAATAACAACCTGGACTCTTTCGTCAAGAGTTTCGTTTGCGCTCTCGCTTTCACTGACAGCGGCAATGTCCATCTGTTCAAGTTAACAATCAAGGACGATCCTACCTGGTCTAACTTCGAAACAGCGTGGAAAACGCTTATTGAGACCCCTACAGCGGTTGCAGCCAAGGCGCGTTCTCTCTACAATTTTAAGTTTGAGTCTGGCGACGCGATCGTCGAGTCAACGCGTCTCAAGACACTCAACTCTACCTTGGGAACCAAGAAATCCAATAACGACGCGTTAAAACACGCTTTTGCGTCTGGCCTTGCAGAATACGACAAGTTCTATTGGGGAAAGATTACCAAACCTTTCCGCGTCCATCGCTTGAGCAAGTTGGTCTCTCTTGAAGATCCTGATGTGACTTTAGAAGATGTTGCGAATTTCCTTTACGAAAAAGGAATGAGTGGCGACTCGTTCCATCGCTCCGGTGGTGCTTCAAGTCCTGTGGACCGCGGTCTGGACCAAGTGGCACAGCTGCTGTCAAAACGCGACCAGAAAATCAATGATAAATTCAATGACGTGAGTGAACAGGTCAAGAGTTTATTAAGTGTGGTTACTCCGCTTGTGATGCAGCAAAAGCGAGTCGAACGTGAAACGCGTGACGTCAGTCGCGAAAGAGACCGCCGCCCTGGAACTGAAGCTGTCAAAGTACCTTACAGACCTCAGCGGGAAACTTTGTTGTCGTTTTTAGACACTGATACTCCCTTAAATGACTGGAACGAAACAGCGGAAGCTGCGCTAGAAGTTTTCAACATGTCTCGCGACGAAAAAGATCGCTTCAAGAGCAAATTCCGCCCTCAGTCAGTTTTGTGCAGTCTCTGTAAGAGACCTGGTCATATGCATGCTGATTGTCCTGACGTGAAGGAGTTCTTGGAGTATAAAAGACTCAAAGATTCCACCTCTGCGGGAGGAAATGGTAAGTTGGAATCTATTAGAGAAGTGGACCTTCTAAACACTGCAATACAGGCGTCTGAAGAGTTGAATGAGACTCTTTTATTTCCTCAAATGGAGTCTTTTTATTTTTTTAATAATAATAATAACGTGTCAAGCGACTTAGTTCCTTTAATAAAAGTTGCTACTTCTGAAACTGTAGATTCCCAGCCATCTACTATAGACAAAGTCCCTAATATTTTGTTTAATGGTAGTTCCCTGGAATCTTGTAGCGATTCTTACATCCAGCTAAAGAAGGACTTTCTTGACACGTCAGGAGAATTGGTCCCCACCTCTTTCACTTTGAACGTAAGCCCAAAGAAACTCAATAAAAAGGTTACTTGGAGTGAAACTCTTAGGAATATTTTCCCAGATGGGTCTGAGGACATGGCGCTAGTTAGCGATAACCCTGAAAAACAGGAGAATCACTTGTATTGGATGAGACACAATGAATCACTGAACAAAAATTGGGACATCAAAGAAGATGAATACGCATCTTACCGCGTTATTTCCATTCCAATACGCGTGAATGGCACCATTTTGGAAGATGCCTTGTTGGATACTGGAGCTAACCACTCCTCTATCTCACTAGCCTTTTGGAACCAATTAAAGCAACATTCGCCTCTTTTCAGATATGAGAAAGAGCATAGGACCAATGGAGTTGCTGGTCACTTGGCAATCATTGGCCATTGCCTTGTTGACATCTCCCTGGGAACCTCAGGGGCTCTCTCTAAAAGAGTTAAACTCATGGTTGTGCCAGGGCTACCTAAGGAGCTAATCTAAGGGACACCTCAATGCCGCCAGTTTAACATAGACATATGTTTCTCCATCGACACCATTTTCTATGGACCGGAGTTGAGGGTAAAACCAAGGTCTCAGCTTACCCTCGATGGTGATTTGATAACTCAGCCTAAGTCCAGGAGACTACAAATAAAGATGAGTTACTTTCGCCATTATGTAGGAAACATGAAAGGGCGCCTTGTTTTAAAGGATTCTGTTAAGTTCCAACCTAACTCAACAGCCATCCTAACTCTGGTTTGGGACCAACCAATGCAATTGCCTGAAACTGAGGATAGTATTTGTTTACTTCAACCGGTAAAGGAGATTGCAGATTCCAACAGCCTTTGGGTTGGGGCACTAACAGTAAGAGTTAGTGACTGTAGAAAACAAATAGCCATCCCTGTGACCTATACAGGAGATAGACCTAAAACTTTCAAGAAAGGGTTCCCTTTGTATGAGTTAAACAATGCTGAGTCCAAGACTGTGGATATTCCATCTACAATCGATCCCAGTGACCAATCCCTGCTGTTAAGTCTCATTTTGGAGGTCCAAAGACTTAACCCAGAGGATACTCAGACTTTTTACTCAGCCTTGTGTGGAAAAGAAGTTTTATCTACAGATAACATTGATGCCAAGGGCCCATTCCCCTTGAACCCTTGGGAAGCTATGTTACCCCCTTGAAGAGGAGGATCAGAATTCTTCAGGTGAGTCTGAAGAAGAAACTGATGAAGAATCAGCTCTAGGGAATCCCCAACTTAGAAAGGGACAAACTCAGACTAAGAGGAACTTCATCCTTGGTTTGGGAGTCCATGAAATCCTGAACACTGATTCAACAGAACCTTATACCAATCCTATCATGGATTCTATCCCAGCCCATGATACCAGTCTGGAAGAAAAAAGGGATTACATCCCTGAGCTCTTCAGTGATGATGAAGCTGTCCTAAAGAAGCTAAACCTGTCACACATGGACTCTCTTTACTCACCTCAAACAAAAAAGAGGCTCCTTGACTTAGCCAGGAAGTATGTTAACATCTTTAAAAGTGATGTTGTAACAGGCACAAAAAGAATGCCACCTCATAAGATTGAGCTGAAGGAAGGTGCAAGAATCCCTCATAGCCATCCATACCCTGAAGGTGCAGGAAGAACAGCCATCCTGAAGGAACACATTGAGACTATGCTCAAAAATGGTATTATTCAGCCATCTACATCTCAGTATGCTTCCCCAGTGGTTCTTGCAAAGAAAGCTGATGGAACTTGGAGATTCTGCACTGATTATAGGCGAATTAATGCCTTAACTAAACAGGACAAATATCCTTTACCAAGGATTGAGGAGACATTTGATATGATAGGAAATAGACATTACTTTTCCTCTATTGACTTATTGTCAGGATTCTGGCAGATTCCTATGGATCCTGAGAGTATGGATAAGACTGCCTTTATCTCCTCTCAGGGACTCTTTGAGTACAAAGTCCTACCTTTTGGACTTACTAATTCACCACCTAGTTTCCAGAGACTAATGGATGCTGTCCTTGCAGGATATAGATTCCTGTTTGCAATGGTTTATGTTGATGATGTAGTCATCTACTCCAACACTGAGGAAGAACACTTTGAACACTTGGAAAAAGTCTTTCAAAGAATGTGGGACCACAACCTGAAGATTAAACCTTCAAAGTGCACTTTGTTCCACTCAGAACTACCATTCTTGGGTCACCGCATTTCTAAGGATGGACTTAGAAAAGATGCAAGCAAATTAGCTGAACTGGCCAACTGGCCCAGACCAAAGACTGTTAAACAGTTACAGTCTTTCTTAGGATTTGGAAATTACTTTAGAAGGTTTGTTAGAAACTTTGCTCAGATAGCTGCCCCTCTATACTCCCTCTTGAAGGCTGATAGCTCATGGTTATGGACTGAGGCCTGTGAGAAAAGTTTTCAGAGACTTAGTTAAACAGCTAAGTGCTGACAACCTGATGCATATACCTGGGCCTGAGGACACATTTGTTATTGAATGTGATGCCTCAGGAACAGCCTTAGGAGCTGCCCTCTTTATCAAGGGGACTACAGGAAAGAGAAGTGACAGAAAGCCTGTTGCTTTCATTTCAAGGACATTATCTGAAGTTGAAGCAAAGATACACAAATACTGATAGGGAGGGCCTTGCAGTGAATTTGGTCTGTCAACTGCTTTGACAAATACATCTTTCAGAGACCTGTAACTATTGAAACAGACCACTCTGCTTTGATTCCTTTGTTTAAAAATGGCGCCTTAACTGGACGTTTTGCGCGATGGGCTTATGCCCTTAGTGATTATAACTTTGGTTCATGTCCCAGGAAAACAACAAATTGTTGCTGACAACTTGTCCAGAATTAACTTACATAATAAATCGGGCACACCAGATCTTTTTGATACACAGGAAACTCCTTCGAGGATGAAGGAGATAGTTGAAAAAGAGGCTGAAGGTCATAGAGATGACCAGGGGATAAGAGAACCCCTCAAAACTTTGTATGAGACTTACATGTTTGAAAAATACTCAGAAAATGACAGCCAGAGACAGTTTGCAAAAAGCGAGTTCAGGAGAATCTGTCAAGAGACTCTTGCACACATCTCAGTAGCTGCTGAGCCAGAAAACATAAATGACTTAATGTCAGGGATTGGTAAGATGATTATGAAGAAAAACAAACTTGAAAGAAAGATTTCAAATGTTAGGGACTTGAAGAAGTCTCCAAAACAGAAATTTGGTCACCTTGTACCAAGTGTCAATGTTTCAACTTGGAACATCAATGGGCTGAGAAGCCTTCTTAAAAAATACTCCAAGGATAATTCCTTAGAACAGTGCCCTTTAACCGAAACTTTGGAACACTTCTTGAGCTCTCAAAGATGTAGCATCATTTGTCTGCAAGAAACTCGAATGGGTAAGGACAACAAAAGTAAGAAATTGTTGAAAGCTTTGCAGGAACTCCCAAACTGGGAATGTTCTCTCAATGATACTGAGACTGGCTATGCTGGTGTCGGCATTATGTGGAGGAAAGAACTTCATGGTAAAGTGGAATGCAAAACTGTTACCGGCATGAACAGAACTATTGTCAATGATAGATATCCTGATGATGAAGGCAGAGTCCTAACTCTGTTCCTAGGGGACCTAGCAATTGTCAACACTTATGTTCCAAGTGGGATGAAAAGGTTAGAGCGCCATGAGTACAAGATGCACTTCTTGACTGACCTCAAGAAACACTGTAAAGTCCTGAGAGAATCTTACCTAGTTATCTTGTTAGGAGATTTGAACATAGCACCTTCAAGCGCTGATGTGTTACCTCTGATACAAGAGGAAGGACTCGAGGGTCATTTC
Source organism: Obelidium mucronatum (assembly GCA_025765595.1). Lineage (NCBI taxonomy): Eukaryota > Fungi > Chytridiomycota > Chytridiomycetes > Chytridiales > Chytriomycetaceae > Obelidium > Obelidium mucronatum. The sequence goes on from JAIVFH010000305.1 coordinate 24,553, forward strand.
CCTTCTACTATATCCCAAGAAGAGCAAGATTGGTTTAAGGAAATGAAAGTTGACTATCACTGACGGTTTTCGTGTTAAACACCCCCATGATATGGGTGCAACTTGGCTTTTGAAGGCCAAGAACCAAGTAGAATACCCTTTCTGGAGAATTGATCATATTTTGATTGATAACAGAATAAGTCCAGATGGATTTGATGTGAGAATTGATTCCTCAATGCCTCAGAGTGACCATTTGCGCCTAGAGCTGCACACCAACTTGGAAGGTTATTTCCCAAGGAATTTGGATGTTCTGGTTGATAAAACTCAGTGGCTCGACCCTAAAGGAGAACTCGACTTTTCCACATTCCTTAATGAAACCAACTTAGGTGTTTTGTCCTTTACTCAGGGAGATTCTATAAAAGAAGTAAGAAAGATGCAACTAAAAGACAAATTGCTTGGACCCATGATTCGGTTTAAGGAAAGTGGAGTCATTCCTGAAGATGAAGACATTGAGTCTATGGTTAAGAAAACCAAATCCATGGTATTAGACAAAAATGGTCTCTTGTACTTTGTAGCAGACTTTAGGACTCATGTAGTGAGACGAACTTCAGGGCGAATTGCCTTATGTGTACCTGATGGCATGAAAAGGGAAATCCTAAAAAGGCACCATGATGACCTCTATGCAGGACACTTGGGTCATGCCAAGATCCTGCCTACCCTCTTGGATAGATATTGGTGGCCTACCATTATCACTGACTTGCAAAATCATGTCGCTTCATGCATAGTTTGTCAGAAATCTAAGGATTTTGTGGCTAAGACAGGCTACCTACATCCTATTCCATTAGGAGAGTTTCCCAATGAGAGAACCTTCTTAGACTTTGTGGGTCCTCTTCCACCTGGCCCTTCAGGGAACTGCTATGTGATGGTGTGGGTTGATAGCTTCACAAAATGGGCTGAGGCCATTCCTATTCCTAACCTGGAGGCAGCAACTGTCTGTAGAGCACTGGTTACACAGATATTCTGTAGAAATGGGATCCCAGTGTTCCTACACACAGATGGAGGTCCACCCTTAGACAGTGACTTAATGATGCAGTTAAGCAGAATGTTGGGATTTGAAAAGACCTTCACATCTCCTTACTGGCCTAGAGCCAATGGTCCAGTTGAAAGACTTATTAAAACTTTATCCCAGGAGATTCGGGCTTATATTGATAAGTTCCATTTTAATGATTGGGAAGATATACTCCCTTTTATCATGTTTGCTTATAGAACACATGCACATTCTCTAACTAATGAAACTCCTTTCTTTGGTTGGCATGCGCGTGATGCTAGGTTGCCGGCTGACATGTTTTATGGTATTAGTCCTAACGATAACATCTATCCTGAGGTCCCTGTAGAATCGTGGAACAGGAAGAATTAGAAACTCATACAATGTTCAAAGTCCACACCAATTGTGAGAGACAGTGATTTCCCAAACATTGCTGTGGCTCAGTTTTCTAGTTTAGACCAATTTAATGATAAGTGTTGCAAACACCTATATGGATACTTAAAAGACCAACAAGTTCTATGGCAGAGTTTGAAGGAAATCATGGAAAAACATGACTTGGATATTTTTTGTTTAGTCTATAACCCTAGGGTGAAGACTGTTAAAGATATCATGCCTAGATTCTTTTACCTCAATAATGGTGACTGTGTGATCTTGGTGGATGCAGTCTATAAACTTGATCCCAAACACCTAGAGTCTTCAGCAGTGAGGAAGGGACACATGCCTCCTAGAAGATGGGTTGCAATTTACTCACGCAGAGGTGTTGTGGCTGTCGGACCTCCACCAGATGAATTGACAGAAGAGTTTGGAAAACCTGTCATCACCTTACATAGAAATAATGCCATCGGTGTTGTCTCCTGCACCTACCGTTGCTATGGCAGAGATGGAACTTTTGAGGACAGAACACAAGTTCTGTTTGACCCAAGGACTACTGAACTTTTTATGTTCAGACCTGTTACTTTGTGGGCTAATTCAGGACAAATTTGGAAGTTGCAGGCACCTCTTTGTGCCTTGAAAACCCCCCATGGTGAATACTTCTATTTTGGAGAAGACCTGAGTACTAGTTACTTGGAATCTTGGATGAATGAACAGGATATAGACAACCTGCCCAAACTTAGTGCTTCTGAAAGGCGTAAGTTGGCAATAAAGGAAACCTTAAAGGGGCTTCAGGCTGCACAGGAAGTTATTAAAGCAAAAGTGGCTTTGAAGAAAGCTGCTTTGGCTGCTAAGTCCAGCGATGCCGACTCTGCACCTCATACATTTGATGTTGGTGACAGAGCCTGGTTGGCTATTCCCTTGGATGGAGAAGCTCAAAGATTAGGAGTCCCTAAGAAGTTTATATTTAGATGGGTTGGACCTGTGAGAATTATCTCTCAGTCAAGGAGGAGACTCTGAGTCATCTTTCACTGTTGTAGAGACCTTCCCTGGAGGAGAGATTACTACTCGTGAAGTCCATGTGGGTAGGTTAAGACCCTTCACTCCTAGAAAACCCATTGATTCAGCAGAAACAGCTGTAATCAACAGTCATCCTAGTTTTGAGGAGGAGTTGGAAACTTGGAAAAACAAGGCCTTACTCTTAACAAGGAGACCGGTGCATTCACACCAGCCCTTATACACTACTGATCCTCTATTGAGGAAGAAACTCGACCCAGACTATGATCCGGAAGATGAAGTTAATCCTCTCTAAGAAATTGAGAAGATGATTCTAGAAGTTCTAGAAGGATTGCTGAGAGGAACCAGCGAAATGCCGAGGAGGGTTAAGGAGTTTGTTTTTATTTATTATGGAGGAGTTTTGTTTTGGGCCAAAGATTTTTTTTAGACAAGTCACGGACGTGAGGAGTCAGTTTTGTCTTTGGTTGTTTTTGGGTTTTATTGGTTTTTAGGATTTTGGGGTTTAAGGATAATTTGTAGGGTGAGGTATATGTTCAGGGACGAGCATATGGTTGAAAGAGAGGCTACTGTGAAGTGGGAATTCACTTCACTGGGGTTTCTTCAATTCACTTTATTTTATCTTTATTTACACACTTATTTATTTATGATTTATTTGGTTATTTATTATTTATTTATTTGTGTTGGGGGAATTGGATTTCTTTGTTGCAGATTTAAATTTTGGGGGGGAAACTACAAAAAGGGGATGCGGTGAAGAAATAAAATAGAAGTTGCTGAGAATGAAATAGTAGGCCACTATCCAGCTCTACAGGGCTTACCACGAGTCCCAGTTTCAGAGTAACAATGTGTCGGTTACTTACATGATTATCCTGGGGAGGGTGTAGGTTCTCTAGATGCGCAACTTAACGCATTCTATTGTTCTCCTGTGATGCGTTCGCAGGACAAGGGGTTTGATGTCAGATGATGCGTGTGTAACGCAAGTCACATGAGTGGATCAAAGAGATCCACGGGACCTTGCGGTAATTATTACGTAGGCCTGGAGGCGGCGGACACAGAGTGGCCCAGACTGGTAGCGGGGGATCGAGAAAGGCGCTATTGGAATTCTGGTGGTGCGACTTAACTGTGTTGCGGATTGCGGACCCCAAGGCAGGGACCCGGGACCGCGATTACAATTCCGTCTAGCTAGTAATAATTATTATCACGTGTTTGATGACCCACGGTGCGGCAGAGGTGAGGCCTGGTCAAAATCAAACAGTGGTGTGTGGGGAGATGAGAGTGGATGATGGGCTTGAGGCGCGTGACGTAAGGAGCGGGGTTAGTAAGTGGTGTTTTATTTAATTTCGTTCTTTATTCTTCTATCTTCTTCTTCTTTCTTTATTTGTTTGCTTTTAACCCTTTGATAGAATCAAAGTTGTAGCGGCAGCTATTTCCGCAGTTGGTATCAGGGCCAGGGACCACTAATTGTGATCAGTTTAACTTCGCACGGGAATTAAAAGTGTGGAGAGATTACTAACCAAACAATGAAAAACCCATAGGTTATATCCGCGGGAGGGATCTGGGCTTACAGAGTGGGCTTGGAGCTCAGGCTTGCGGAGAGTGTGGCTGGATCTGTAGCACACAGCCGCGCTCAGCCTATGGGGCGTTCCGGGAACTCACCTGGACCGCAGTTCCTGGGAAATTGGAGGCATCCCGTGTTACACTCCCGTCTACTTCCTCTTTTCTTGGGCACCTTCCACTCTACTCTGTAGTTCAGAAGTGCAGGTATCCTTTCAAGGGCTCCTGAACTACCACCAACTTCATTTTCAGTTCCACCAGGGTTTCAACCGGGAACCTGCAGCACATCGGCATCAGGTCTTAACCACCTGAGCCATTGATCCCCAATTTCGATTCTAGAACCTAGAAAACTTCATATTTTAAACATACAACTCATATAGAACAATTCAAACTATTTATTCAAGTTCAAAAGTACACAAGAAAACCAACCACATACAGAGCTCAAGTCTGCGACCAAGACAACCCAGGTTCAAGACCTACTCTGCGCACTTGTTCGATTATTACATATCCGCCTATGAAGGTTTCACTTTATCCTTGCTTCGCCATTTTAATGGTTGAGCGAGGGATGAGTGTTTTAGTCAGTAAGAATCTGACACAGGGTGTAATAACGCAAGACTGCATAGAAAGACACAACTCTCAAGCGATTCACGCAATCAAGGGGAAGGCACCATCACGTGACAATCACATGACCTTCGCCAAACCTGATTTAATCACCAAGCCCTAACTAATCATTGGCAATTAATCAAGTCCACATTCATGTCACATGACGCAAGTCTGATTGTTGTTCAATTCATTCTTTATTCAATCATGTTCGCTTGAGGGGAAGTGTTGGAGGTATCATAATCGGTAGGTGACGCAGCACCGGACGATCACAGCCGCTAGATGTTGTATGGCTAAGAGGCAGCTTATGACTCTCAGGGAAAGGGGCGGTGGACATCGCTCGCGCACTAGCTTACTTCCGCAGAAGCGACAAGGGTGAAGTATCGTGCACGCGCACACTTCTCCGCAAGTTCGTCCCTTTTCCGGTGAAGGGCATTTCCTCCTATTTATACCTTCAGAACTCTGAAACACAGGGTGTTTCCTAAGAACTCTAAGGTCATGCTCTGCACGCCTACAGATTCTAACACTCCCCCAGTTCTGAACAATAAAACCGGACTTTATTTAAATAGACTTCAATTAAAGCTGCCTGTCTAGATAAACTCCCCCGATACAACATCCGAGCAAACTATGGTCAACAACCATCTAACTGTTTCTCAGTCCCTTCTCCACGGAGAACACGTAATATGTCATACCAGTACGTCTTCGATGACCGACAAAGATTGGACAGACCAACGGCTTGGTTCCAATATCAGAATCGCTCAAATGGCCGGGAACGTGACCGCAATCAATCACACCTTCTTCGTAGAATTCCCGCACCTTCCAATACCTTCGGTTCATCCACTTGCTAGCTTCAGTTCTTTTGTTCTCGCGCACTCGCTCAACAAAAGCTGTATTGTCACTGAACATAGCCAAGGGCCTTCTCACATCGATATTCAAATCTTTGCACAAATCCAACAGGTAAGGAACTTCCAGAGATCCTTGATAGAAAGCAACATGTTCGGCTGCAGTTTGATCCACAGTAACAAGTCCTTGCTTACAAGACCTCCACGACACCAGAGATTTTCCCATAAACTTGAAAA
>JAIVFH010000306.1:0-29913 GCA_025765595.1 Obelidium mucronatum
AAAGATGTTGAGATGACCGGTAGACAAACAAGTGAAAAACAAAGAATGCTACAATGTTTTAATGCACCATGGAATAAGAATATAAAATTACTGTAGTATGAAGCAGGATGGATCAATGAACAAATAATGAATAAAATAAACTTGAAACAACAAAAATCTCGTTTCATCTCCAACATCTCTGTAAACATAGAATGCAGCAGCCAGTGCTCGTGGTCAGCGAGCACCTGTCTGCGCATGGCGCCGACCGCCGCATTCTCGAGGCCGACGCCGACGCCGACGCCGGCGTGCGGGTGCTTTCGCGGACGGGGCGGCATCGTTTCCGGGGTTCGACGTTAAAGCTCGCAGCGAGATAGTGTAAGGACAAGCGCGTGTGGCCGCTGGTGCGCGGGTTCCTCGACGGGCGCAGCGTCAAACGTGGCGCTGTACGGCACGGCGCGCGCGGGAAAGAGCGGCGCGGCGCGCGCGCTGCTCGGGCTGGCGCTCGCCGACGTGTTTGCGTCCATTGCGTCGTACGCTGCGGCGCACGCGGCGGCGCGTCCCGAGTTTGGCGTAACCCTAACCGTGCCTCGAAGTGCGCAACGAAGACGCCGTCGACGTGCTGGCCGGCGACAGCGTCGTGCTGCTCGACGATGCCGCAAGCCCCGGCGTCGAATGCGTCGGCGCCGAGTCTGTCGCTGTCGACTCGCCCGCTGCGGCCCTGGCGTGAGTGTTTTGCGTGCAATCCATCTCTCTGCTTTTAACACTGTTGTTGTGTTGTGCAGAATCATTCAAGCTGCGCTCGATGCCCGCAATCCTACTACTTCTGCTCGCTCGCACCTCATCTATACAATCACCTTGCGGCAACACCACCACGATCCGGAAACTATTATTACGTCTCGTCTCCGTTTCTTTGATTTGGCGTCTTCTTCAAGAGTCAAACTGGACAACCACTGCACCACTCCTGTACTCATCAACTCTGGCCTTTTGGCTTTGCAAAATATTGTCATGGGCGTTGCCGATGCTGACTATCGTCAGTCGAAATTGACTCTTTTGATGAAGGATTCTCTTGTTTCAAATGGTGCTTCAAGGTTTGTTTGTTTTTTTTGTATTCACTGCCGAACTTGTCTTTAACAGATGAAATCAGAAATACCGATACTCTATTGATTTCATTTGTTTCTCCTTTTGAATCGGATTTGGATGAGACTCTTCGAACGCTGAAATTCTCTAACAGAGCAGCGAAATTTTTTAGTTTTTTGAATACCGAGAATGATGCTGCTCTATTGGAAAATGTTGAAGAATCGAGAGTTGTTTTTTATATGGATCTTGTGAGGAGGTTGAAGGATGAGAATTTAATGTTGAAGACTGGAGGTTTGTTATCACCGCCGAAGGCGGTGTTGTCTTACCGCCGAAGGCGGTTTTTTTTCTTTTTTCAAATCTCAGACCGCCGAAGGCGGTTTATATTCTTTTTTTTTTTGGATCTTCATACCGCCGAAGGCGGTGTATATTCTTTTTTTTTCATCGATCAGACCGCCGAAGGCGGTGTATATTGTTTTTTTTTTTCATCTTCATACCGCCTACGATTCCTTCCATCTCTCACATACCTTCCATCTAATCAACCCTTCATTCAAATTTAGTCAAACAAGACGCCTTGCTGGCTGAAAATAACGAACTGAGACTGGAACTAGAGTTAAAGAACCAAGAAGTAGTAAAACTTAAAGCCCAATGCAACTACTTGAACAACGAGGTGCGATACACTCTCCCTTTAAACTCAACTTCTTCATTGCTGATGCATGACAAAATACAGCTGGCTTTCATCCATACCGAGAGCACCCTCAAAATGTACCATAACTCAACCAATTTGACGGATCTCGACGACTTTAGCGATACCGACTCCATCGCGAGTACTGTGACATACACTGAATCAATCGCCGACAGTGACGTCACCACTTCCAATCACGGATCTCGCCTCCCAACAGTCTCCCGCTCAAGCACTCCAGTATCCAAACCGAAATCTACAAAACCACCACCATCAGCTTCCAAGCCTGGCACTGCCCCCATTGCTTCTCGTCGAACAAGCAACAGCAGTACCATGAGTTCCACCAGCTCTCGCAGATCCAGTGCGACAATTACACCACCTACAATGTCCCGGAGCAAGAGCGAAACAGCAGCCTTGCCGCAATCCCATTCTTCAGCAACAATAACACCAGCAGCGACTCAAGTCCTTGCGAAACGAACAAAACGACTGGCCAATGAGCTCCGCCATATGACACTAGCAGCGCAAGATTACTGGACTTTGGCTGAAAACTTGCAGGCTCAAGTTCGCGAATATGAAAAGTCCAAAGGAGGAAATGACGTTGAGGCGTTGATTAAAGCAAGCGAAGAGGCTGCCTCACATAAGGTAATAACACGAAACAAATTCCTTTTCTGGTTTTAAACATGATTTGTTTTAAAAGGTTGAGATCTTGACTTCAAAATTGGAGAAGATTGAAAAGGCATATGAAGGTGCTGAAGAGTACATCAATGGTTTGGAGGCAGAGCTTGTGAGACAAGAAACGATCCTCGGCCAGGTAAGGCTCCCAACTTCTTGAAGTTTAATGGGAGTGTTGTTGATCTTTTCAATCAATATAGGTGGAGAAACTCGAGCTGGACCTTAAAGCTGCTCATGAAGCTGAAGAAAAACGGACAGCTCTGCTGCATTCGTTGGAGCAGCGTTTAACGGATCAATGTGGCAATCATCTTCAAACCATTGCTGAATTGGAAGCGGCGGTGGCTAAACATAAAGATTCCACGCCAAATGGTTCAGTTCCTAGGTCACTCGAAACACCGCAAACCACGGTAACGGACAACAGCGGCGAACTATCGGCAGCACTCTTGCGCGCAAAAGAGACGGAAGACAAACTCTCATTCATCTACGCTTCCCCCGACACGGACATTGACTTTGGGGGCGTTCTTATGGTTTCTCAGGAAGAATTCAATAATGCCAGCTCAGGAGGTCAGCATGGATTTGTGCATGATCTGATGGGAAGATTTGGATGGTCGGATCAAGAAACCGTGGAAGATCTGAAGGCGCGGTTAAAGAAGGCGGTTGATTTCAATTCGAAAGTGAAAGGGGACGTGGATTTGTTGAAGGCGCGGATAAAAGTGTTGAGTCAACAGGTCCGTAACCCCTTTATTTTTATTTTTTTTCAAACGGTTTTCGAAAGGTTAACACTTGAACAACCAGAAGTCTCCAAAAAGAAGCCGCAGTGTTCACTTTGGCGTTGCCATGAGTGAAGTTGCGTGCCAGTCGGATGCCCCATCTGATACTCGTGGACCAGTCTTTGAACTGCAGAAAATGCTGAACGAAGCGTACGCTGAAAAAGACGCCGCCGCCAAAAATCACGAATCTGAATTATCCCAACTTCAATCCCAATATGCGCAGTCAAAGTCAAGCGTTGAAACCTTGACTTCAGAATACGCAGCAAAAAGAGCGAAACTGGAAGGGGAGCGGATGAAGCTGCAGAAGGAATTGTTGGAAGCCAGCTTGAAAGCGGAGGATGCCCAGAACCGCGTGTTTGTTCTTCAATCTCAGTCGGATAAAGCAATCAAAGGAAGTCCACGCCCTGTTGAGAAAGAGTTGGTGTCTCCAGCCGAGTCTCAGTTGAAGGCTGCCGTGGCGGAAAAGGAAAAAGCGTTGAAGGAGGCGGAAGACACTATCTTGGCCCTGAAGCGTGAAGTCAATACAGCGAACGTGAGCTTGGAGGATTTGAGGTGCGAAGCTGCAAAATCTCCACCAAAAGTATCATCGAGTGAGGGTTCTGCTCCTGCCAAACAGGCGACGCGTGATGTCCAAGTTCAATCTCCTGGGGTTGGGACTCGGGATGTTAATATCCAATATGGTGTGGAAACGCGGGATGTTCAAATCCAGAATGGGGTGGCTACTCGATCTGTTGAAGTTCAGTCAGATGTGGATGCGATCCAGTTTGCTCGTGTCATGTCGGCGTTGAAGAGTTCTGCCAAAGACTTGAAGTCTGGTGTGTTTTCTTTGTTTTTGTGTTGTATTTGTATTTGCTGTTTCTGAATTATTCAACAGCGCACGAAAAAGTATCTTCTCTTGAGGCCAAGAACTCTGACCTTGAAAAGGAACTGGAGGGAGCTCATTCAAAACTCAATGAACAAGAAGAAAAGGGACGTATCCATCAGAAATCCATTTCTCTTTCTCCATCCGCAGCACATGCAACAGTTGGTCAGGAGGACGACGAAAAGTTGATGCTCAAGGCTGAAATTGCTGATTTGAAGACGCGGCTGGCCGGTCTCCAAGAACTCAAGTCGAAACTCCTTGATACAGCCACCCGATACCACACTCATGACGAAATGACCACGGCTGTCGCTCAGATTGAGTCGTTGACGCGACAAATCCAATCATTGACTGAAACCCACGGAGTCAAAGTCGCCAGCCTGTCCTCCGAGTTGGCTGACAAAGACGTGTCGCTTCAATCGGCTTTGGAAACCCTGGAGCAATGCAAGACGGACTTGAAGCAGATGGACTTGGAGCTTGGTTCGACGCGGAAAGAAATCACTGCGTTGCAAGCGATGTTGGATCAGAGCGAGTCTGCTGCCAAAGCCGTGAATGCCATGTATAATGCATCGTTGAAGGGTGTTTCCGAGCTAGAGATGAGGCTTGATGAAGTTCACAGACATTACGATGTGCTGATTCAAAGGATATTGGATGATGGCGAGTTGGCTCTTGCTGGCTTGAAAGCGCAAGTAACTGCCTTGGAAACCAAGAATACAGGGTTGGAAGAAGGACTTGCGTCTGCCCAAAAGACCTTGGTGGAAGAACGAGGCGCCCACGATAGTTCTTTGGCTGACTTGAAGAATGAGCTGGAAGAAACCAAAAAGTCTCTCGAAACCTCAATGTCGGAGCTTTCCAGTTGCACTTTGGAGTTTTCAGAGTGTAAACAGAAACTTGCGGAAACGTGCTCAAAGTTGAATGACGTTGAAAATCTACTCGCGATTGAAGTCAAAGGACATGATTCCACCAAAAGCGAGTATGCAACTCGTGTGAAGGGTCTGGATGACGAGGTGGCTCGACTCAAAGCGTTGCATGATGCCGAAGTTCTGGCACACCAAGCCACGGCTGACCACTCTGTCAAGGAACGGTCTGTTACCATGGGCTCTCTTGCTGTGAACCAAGCCCAAGTCGATGCACTCCAGTCAGAACTGACAGAACTGAAAGCGTTGCATGAAAACGAAGTTGCGGCTCATAAGGCGTCCATTGATCGTTCAGCCAACGAGATTGCAAGCAAAATTGGCGAATATTCTGATCGCATCTCCGAGTTGGAAAAAGAACTGGACCGTGTCAAGATATTGCATCAAGCGGATGCCGATTCCAAGATTCAATTGCTTGAAAACGACTTGCAAGTTGCGAAAGAAGCCTTGGCTGCTGAAATTGCCAAGTCAAACGAAGCTGTAGCAGCTATGGAAGCAAAGTTATCCGCTGTCAATGGAACTCTTGCCATTATCACAGCAGAATACACGGCTGCATCCACTGAGTGCGAGGAATTGCGCGCGACTCTGGAAGACATGAAAACAGAGCTTGATGAAGTCGAGGACCTCCTTGAATCTGAAATCGAAGCTCACAACCAAACCAAGGATATCCACCAAGCAGAATTGAACTCGGCGTATGATGCAGCCAAGCTAGAAGTTTCGACTCTGCAAAAAGAGTTGGAAGATGTGCGGTCTCACCAGAAAATCACTGTCGCAGAAACAGTTCACGAAATTGAGTTGCGTCTTGAACAAGTTCAGAAAACTTCAGACATTTTGTGTGGTAAACTGGTTGAAGATAATCAAGCTATCCACTCTCTTTTTGTCGGAGCTGTGGAGAAAGTTTCTGAACTTGAAACCCGTTTGCTGGCCATCAAACAGGAACATGAAGGTTCAATCACGTCTTTGAAAAGTGAAATTGCAGCTGCAAGGGATTCGCATAAGGTTGCGAGTGAGAAAGCGATTGAGCTTGAGTCGGCGCTTGGAACCCTCAACAACCGATATTCTGAGGCTACCACGGCATTGAATGCAGATTTAAGTGCTTGTCGCGAACAGCATGCTTCGGCTCTCGATACAGTGAAGGAGTTGACTGCATCCCTGGATGCTGTCAAGAAGGAGCGCTCCGAGATTGTGAACAAGGTTGATGGTATTCGCGGTCTTCATCTTGATGCATCTTCGCAAGCAAAAAACCTCCAGATGGAATTAGACAGGACTAACTCTCAGCATGCTGAGACTGTCTCTCGACTCCAAAACGACCTTCGAGCAGCTCAAAGTTTGTTGGAGGAGACTATTGCAGGTCGTTCAAGCGCGGAAGGACGTCTTTCCAAGGTCGAAACAGAGCATGCTGCTATTGTGGATGCCTTGAATTCTCAACTGAAAGACGCCGTTGCGTCGAGAACTGCCCTTGCCGATCAAGTCAAACATCTTGAGTCCCAGGTTCTCCAGCTCCAAGATTCGCACGATTTCCGTATCCGCCAAATAAGTGAAGAGCACCAAAACACACGGCAGCGGCAAGTTACGGCGGAATCGAAAACGCAAGACCTCGAAGCAACCATTTCAAATCTTCAAACTGAATTTGCTACGACTTCGGCGCGACTAAACGAAGAACATCAAGCGACTCGCGATTTACATCAAAAGGCGTGCAATGAAATCGCAAATTTGACGAACCAGTTGAATTCCGTCAAGGATAGTCATGCTAATGCGGTTGCCGATCTTCAAGCCGCCAAAAACGATAAGACATCTGCTGAGTTGGATGTGCGCTTGGAGCAAGTTCTGAAGCAGCACCATACCTTGATGGATGCCGTGGAACGAGACCATGAAGTTCTGGTATCCAAATTATCTGGACGCATTGACGAGTTGGAGAAAAACTCTACTGAAAACAAATCAGTGGTATCCAGGCTGGAGAACGAACTTCTACGAGCCAAGGACCTATTGGCCTTTGCGAATGGTCAAGCTGCCAGACTGGAATCTCTGATGGAGAAGAATCAGGCTCAGCATCAATCGACTGTTGTTGGGCTTGAAATCAACAACAGGCAGCTTTTGAACGATAAATCCGACTTGTCCCAGCGTATCCAAGAACTGGAATTGCAGGTATCGACATTGTTGGGCAACCTGGAACAGCATATGGCGGAGCATCAAACAACAAAAGAACTTCACACAAATGCTGTTGCGAAATCGAATGACTTGGAATCTGCTATTTCAACTCTTCAAAATGGACACCATGAAATCGTAACATCTCTTCAGCAAGAACTTCAAAATGCTCGTGGGTTACATACAGAAGCTTTTAACACCGTTCGCAAGCTTGAAAATGAGTTGGAACAGGCCGAGTTTGAGCGTTCTGTTGCGGTTTCGCAAAAAGTCAGGGATCTGCAAGTGGTTGGTGAGCAACGAATGAGTCGAGTTGTGGAAGAATTGGAAACCCGTCTTCAAGCAGTTCAGAAGCAACATCACATCTTGATGGATTCAATTATTAAGGATCAGGAAGTCATGACTGTTGGTTTCAAGAAAGAATTATCGGTTTTGAATGACGGAAACCAGTCACTGGGGAAGCAACTTAGCGAAGCATCTGAACTCAAGGCAATTTATGAGATTCGTATGAAGGATTTAGAATCTTCTCGTTCTATTTTGCAAAATGAGCTACAGAAGCAATCTTCTGAATTTGAGGTCGTTAAATCGACGTTGTCAGCCAACAATCAAAACTTGTTGAAGCAGTATGCTGATCTTTGTGAGGTCAAGGCTGTATTGGAACAGCGAATTGTTTCGTTTGAAGACCAAATCAATGGACTTCGCGATGCCAGTTCAAGCAAGGATGGCAACTTGGGGTTGGCAAAAAGTCGGATCACTCAACTGGAAAGTTCTTTGTTGAAAAAGCAAACTCTAATTGAGCGACTTGAATCCGACGCTAAGAAGGCGGCCGAGCTCTACAGCGGTGCGAGTGACCGAGTTCGCTCACTTGAGACTAGTATCAGCGAAGTTCAACGACAAAACTCTTCCCTGGTGTCCAAGTTTGAAACCGTTCAAGTTACCCGAGACATAACTGCTAGTACTTCTGAAAGAACTGCCGATCTTGAGCGTCGTTTGAACCAATCGGAGAACCATCGCGACATTCTTATCAAGCGATTAGAGACGGATGCAGAAGGGACTGCGGGACTCTATGTTGCTGCCAATGATCGAATCAAGGAACTTGAATCTCGACTGGAAAGGATGCACAATCAATATTCTCAGCTGGTGTCTGGAATCGATCATGACCATAAATCTACCATTGATGGGTTCTTGGCCCGAATCAGTGAATCGGAAAAGACACAAACCGCTCTGTCTCTGTCAAACTTAACGTTGGAGAAACAATGCGCTTTATTGACTGAAATCAAAAATGGGAATGAGCAGCGCATTGCGAATCTTGAAAATGAGCTCATATGCATTCGCCCTGTCCTTGCAGCGAAAGAGAAGGAGCTGCAAGAGTTAAGCAACAATCACCAAGTATCACGTGAACTCCACAATGTTGCTAACAAGAAATTGACCGACTTGGAGTCCCTTTTGATGGTGGCGCGACAGAAGTTTGATGAAGTGAGCGAGAAATTGGCTGGAAAGGAGAAGGAACAGAAAGCCTTAGTCGACGGACACCAGAAAACGCGCGATCTCCATGACTCTGCGGCCAGCAAAATTTTGGAATTGGAGTCGATGTTGACTGTTTCCGAGCAGAATTGCAGGAATACTGTTGCGGAGCTCAATATTACTCGCAACCTTCTTGCGACTGCCTCTAGCAAAGTCGACCAACTTGAATCTCAATTATTGGATGGCAAAAAGTATCACGAAACCTTCATTTCGCGGTTAGAAAGTGCTCGGGACCTTCATTTGGATGCACAGGCTCAAGTTGTTGAATTGACTGAACGCCTGAAAAGTGTGGAAGCCCAGTATGACGTTTTGGTGGGCAAATTAGTGGAAGATCATGTAGCCACAGTCTCTTTCTTGCAAGTTCAACTTGCTGCCGCAAGTAACGAGGTTGACTCAACCAAACTTATTTTGGATAAAAAGTGCAAGTCTTTGGAAATAGCTGAAAAGGGTGTATTGGCTCTTAGAGAACTGTCGGCAAGACAGGTTTGTGTTCTGTTTGTTGTTTTAATGTATTTCTAACGGAATGACAAGGTGGACGTGACAGAACATACGCAGAAAGTTTCTCGATTACAATCTCGGGTGATGACACTGGAAAATCAATTATCGTTGAGCCAGGCTGCTGTTGGGGAGCTCACTGAAAAGTTGCGCAACGGAGAGCGTGATGCCGAATCACTCAAGTAAAAATATTCGATACATCATTAGGTTTCGTCTGATATATTTTGTTTACAGAAACTTGTGGTGCAAGCTTGACGAGGAAGTGGATTTGGGCCGCAAAAAGTCTGTTGAAATCACCCGTTTGGAGGAGCGAATCAACGAGCTTTTGAGTCAAATTGCAACTTCTCGTGACAACAATCCTCGAATGTCCGAACTTGAAGCTAAAGTATCCACAGTAACTGCACAGTACGATACAGAAAAAGCGCTTCACCAGAAGGCTTTGGCTGCATTGGATCATTGGAAGGGCTGTGTAAACTCTCAGGCTCAAGTCAATAAGGACAAACAAATCGAACTTGACAATCTGCGGTATCAGTTCTCGATGATGCTTTCAGAAAAAGAATCTCAACAACTCCAGTTCTCAACCGAAGTCAACCAATTAAAAGCCCTGGTTCTGTCTCTTGAAGCTCAACAAGCCGAGTATAAAGAAAAAATTGACGTTCTAAGTCGAAATCTTACGTCAGTCCTTGCTCAAGCGGATCAATCGACAGACAATCATTCTAAAGCTGTAGGACAATATGCTTCCGAGTTAAGAAAAAGTGAAGCTCTTGTGAACTCTCTACGTATGGAGTTATCACAAACGGTGGCAAACTATGTGCGTCTACAGTCCGAAATGTCGGATGTCAAGCATTCATATGAAACGGAATTGGCGAGCGAACGCGGCAAGTCGCTTCAACCACAATTTGAACTTCAGCAACGGCAGATATCGTCTACTATCGAAACACTAGGTGCTACCACTTCGCGTTCATTGGGAGTGATTGACGAAGTTCCAGAACCTGAAAGTGGACTGGAAGGCGCAGCTGTTGCACAAAGTAGTCATCAGTTAACTTCAGAGTTGAATGCTGAGTCAACAACTTCTGTCACTTCCAAGGATGTACAGGTCACCACGACGACAACCAGAGCAACCACTCTGGCAACAGAAAACGGAACCGATGGCCAACGTTTCAGATCTCTGTACGAGGCTGCTTCGATCGAACTGATGGCCGAAAAAGAGAAGTCTAGTCTTCTTCAGAAAGAGCTCGCTGATTTGCGACAGTCTCATCTTTCCACCCAAAGCACGATAACCGCTACAACCACCACTACGGTATCTGAATCGGCCGACCAAAGTCCTTTAATATCCACACATGAAATTGCCGAATCAGGGGAGTTGACTGGGCGAGAAGTCGCTACGTCTCGGAAAGTACGAGTTTTGACTCCGCAAGAGTCCACGATTTTTAGTGCATTTAAGCACGTGAGCGATGAGCACTGGAACTTGATTTCTCAAGAACTCATTGAAAAGAATGACCGAATCAAGGAGCTTGAAGAAAAACTGGAACTTGTGGCGGCTATTCCAGAGATTCTTAAAAAGTGGGAGGAAACGTTTGTTGAACAAGAGGCTGATATTGAGCAGCTTGAGAAGGAGTTGTCAGAAACTCAAGATGAATTGAAGAGAGTCCGTGACGCTCAAACGGAGACTCTCCTACCTACTGGACAAACGGTTTCTGAACGCAGTATCAAAGTTGACGAACATACTCATACAGAAACAGTTCTTTTGCATCCTGAATTTGAAACGGTGTCATTAGAGTTGGAGCAGAAAAATTTGTTGATCGTGGATCTTCAGTTTCGACTAGAAAAACTCTCCGCGATTCCCGATATCTTGAAGTCTTGGGAAGACGCTTTCAAGGCCCAAGAAGCTGATATTGACCAACTTGAAGCCGAACTCGATGCAGCTCACGGGCAGATCCAGAAGCTGCAGTCCACAGCGACAACGACCATCGTCAACAACACAAGGTCAACACTGAGTGACAGCAATGATAGTGCCGTCGATTTAATGTCTCATCGCCTTTCTCCTCCCTATCGCGACTTGCTGATGTCTCCAAATTCAACTTTTGTTCAATCAGCTGGGTCGACTCCACGGCAACTCGTCTCGGAAAGCTTTGAGATCGCCTACAATCGCGAAACGGGAGAGTACTATCTCCCTGACTCAAATTCTTTCGGCCATGAAACCACCAATGTTGGAGCACTCCAGTACATCGAAGTGCTGCGCCAACACATCTACCAGTTAGAGAGAAATTTAAGCGAGAGTAGAAGTCGGATCATGAATCTTCAATCTCAAGTCTCGAATTTGGAGCTCGCTAACTCTGAAGCCAGTTTACGTGTTTCTCGTGCAAGAACTGAGTTGATTGAAGTCAATACCGCTAACAGACTGCTGGAGTCTAGGTTGGCAAGGGTGAAAGATCGTTCTATTTGCGGGATTTTCAACGTGTAATTTAATTTCAGTTTTCTTTAATTGCAGTTTAATTTTTTTTTCTTGACATTCATAACCACCGTAACTATCACATTTTCAGTGCAGTTTTTTTTTAAGTAAAGTAAAACGTTGAGCATTTCTTTTTTATGGAGAGAACTCTTATCCCCATCAAGATTCAAGGAAGCGTTCAACCTCGTTATGAAGGGGGAATTCAACTGATGCTCAGAATGCGTGCATCAATGCACCTCTTGGAAAGAATGATGTTATGCTATTTTTCCAGCCATCGACTTCTGGAAACCACAAAGCCAAAAATGCCTTCATGAACGCATCTCAGACTGGGTGAAAGTTTTTAAGGCACAGAAACGCGAAGAAGAGGAGCGAGGAAAAGAGAAGATATTTAGATGAAGAAAAGGAAAAGATATTTAGATGAGCCGCTGCATTGTCTCGTACAAGCCACCTGCCACGGCACATAGTACCAAAGAAGACATTAAACGTGCCGAAGTGTTACTGTTCGAACAATTACCTGTGCCGTCGCAGAGTGAGGTTATCAGCGAAGTTTCTTTCGCAAAAACCTAAAACAATAAATGTCTACTTGTTAAAGACCTATATTGGCAACCCTTCACATTTTTTCTAATCAGCAAAGTTTTGAACGGTTCGAATCTGATACGTAATTGAATTGTTTGGCAGATAACAGTGGCTTGATATGAACCTTTTGATGAAATTTCCTGTCAAATGAATCTGACGGATCACATGATTGTTCTCGTGAACCCTCTTTGAACCTGACGGTTGATCTTATAAAACACAGACGCGCTTTCCTGCAAAGTATCACTACACAGCTCACATCTAAGCCTGAACCCTCAAAGATAAATGCTCTTGAAATCTATTCTCTTGTCCATTGGGACAACCCTTGCCGCAGCGCAATGTGCAGGCGGAACTTGGTCCTGTGAACAGAATTCGGTCTCCGTCTGCCAAGATGGCAAATGGATTGCGATCAGTCGCTGTGCTGCCACACAAGGCTGCAGAGCCGCGCCATTCTATGATTGCGGCGGGCCTGCACCCCAAAACCCAGCCCCTACTTCGAATGGTTCTTCAGAACCAGTCAAGACTACTGTTGCCCCCGTGCCCATTCCTACGTCCGATGTGGTTACCGCTAATCCTGCCACAACTACCACTACAACTATTACCACGTCTGCAACTACTACTACATCAACAAAAGACGTCACTACCACTGCTTTAGTCGCTATTACTACCACTACGACTACTACTACGACTACCGTTGCACCAGTTCCAACGAATCCACCAACGCAACCACCAGCACTCGGTGCCGTTTGCTACCCCAAATTCGTTTCAGGCAAGAAATATTCCAAGGGAGCGATCGTCAGCGTCAACGGAATTAACTATGAAGCAAAGTTTGAAACTGGCAATGATCCTTCAGCCGCTGGCGACTGGTCTGACTGGAACAAACTCAACAGCTGCGACGTAAACACCTTGAAACCAAGACCTTACACTACTCCTGGAATGATTGGGTGAGGAATCTGAAGAACCAGACTTTTTGCAACTTGGCTAATTTTTATCTTAGGTACTGGGCAAATTGGGCTGCGTACACAAGACCACAAACCAGAATCGATCTCTTGGACCTCTCTGGTTTCACTGCTGTAAACTACGCGTTTTTGAATGCTATGCCAGACGGATCACTTAAGTCATTTGACGACTGGGCAGACTTTTTGCACATCTCAAGACTAACCGGAACTGTTCGGGCCAAGTATCCAAACCTCCGCACTTTGATTTCTATCGGTGGTTGGTCTGGCTCCATTTCGTTTTCTACAATCGCGAAAAGCGACTCGGCTACCGACGCCTTTGTCAAGAACGTTCAAAAATACTTGAATGACAATGGTTTCGATGGTGTGGACATTGATTGGGAACACCCAGGTGGCGGTGGTTTACCATGTAATGTTGTGGACCCGCAGGATGCAATCAACTATGCCAAGCTTTTGAAAAAGTTGAGAGTAGCGCTCGGCCCAGACGCGTCTATTTCTATTGCTGCTTCGGCAAATGCCAATACTTACGTGGTAAATGGAAGGAACTACCTCCCTGAAATTGCGGAACCGCTTTCTTACATTCAAGTCATGACTTACGATTACTATGGATCTTGGTCGCCATACTCTGACTTCAACAGTCCTTTGAATGTTCCATCGGCATCTGACCCACGTCAACCAGAAGCCAACGGCAAGCAGTGGTCAATTGCTGGATCAATGGCCGACTTTGAAAAAGCTGGAGTTCCGAAGTCGAAGCTTGTGCCAGGTATCGGATTCTATGGCCGGTCATGGACAGTTGAAGATGGAGCAAACAATGGTTTGTACCAACACTGTACTGGTGGTAAGAGCAGAAACTCCTCATGCCCAGCAATTCAAGGAGATGTTCTGGACGATGTCTGGAACGATCCTTGCGGTGGTGCCTCGCGTTCCGGAGTTTGGATGTACTTGAACTTGCGTGGGGATTCTGCGGGTGCCAGAGCTCAATCGAATGCTCCACTTGCAGGAGCTGATCCGTTCACCGCTACTAACGGATGGGTTCGCAAGTACTACGACTTTGCTGAGAGCCCAACCTTGTACAACCCTAGCACCAAGCAATTTATCAGTTACGATGATCCACAATCTATCGAGAAGAAAACTTCGTGGGCCAAGAAGTCAGGTTACGCAGGAATTATGACCTGGGAGTTAGATCAAGACTATAAACATGAGATGATGAACGCAATGCGTAAGGGTTGGGGAGTTTGAAGTTGGAATAAAGCAATCGATATGAAATCTCAACAACCAATTTGGCTTTATTGTATATTCATAACATAGGGACTAATTTTATTGAGGAACAATTAATTCGTTAGTATAGAGCTAGTTCTGGGTTGGAACTTGAGGAATTTCAGTTTCCTCTTGGTATTCTTTTTCGGCTTTTTCGGCATCAATAACAGGCGAGTCGATTTCAGTGAGTGTTGGATTCATTGTGAACGATCCCTTTGGAATGAAAGTACCCGCAAGAATAACAACACATCCGACAGAGAACATGACACCAGCAATGATGTAAAATGGCTCGATACCCGTGCTGTAAGCTAAGTTTTTGTCGTTCTTGATGGCCTTGACTTTGTTGGCAAAGACATCGAGGTACTTTCCAAGTCCAAAGTTAAGGCAGAAGTAAATGAGAATGTAAGAAGAGTAGAGAAAAGCCATCACTGCACCCAATGGAGAAACTTCTTCGGTGTTCTCTTCATCTTCTTCTTGGTGTTCGAGTTGAGATTGGATGTAAGCTGCGAGAGACACATCACCGGCAGCCCAACCCATGGAAATAAACATGAAAAGAGCGGCAACCATCCAGGCATATTGTTGAGGAGTGGTACCACTGGTCAACAAAGAGTATGCAAGTCCTGGAACAAGCCAGACCAAGTTCAAAACGAGAGCATCCCAACGAACCCATGGAATTGGTGTGTGGATTTGCGTGTTGAAAATAAAGACAATGAATGCACCACAGAGCTCCCCAAAGTTGGAGCCACCATTCATGATTTGGGCGAAAGCCGCGTCACCGAGCACAATCTTTGAAAAGTTTGGTGCGATACCATTTTCCAAATATCTGTGGAACACAAGACCAATAGTGTAACCAGGGATCAACCAAAAGAATTTGCGGGAGCTGAAAATAATACGAGCACCCACAACGATGGACTGGAAGTAGACGGCGGTGTAGTGAGCAACTGCGCCAAGTGCAGAACGTTTTGGAGCATTCAAAACCTTTTCAGAAATCTTGCGTTCAGGCGAGCTGACTTGCCACCATGAGAATGCAGCGAGGATAAAAAGCGGGGGGCTGACGGACATTGCGTAGACATGTCCAAGCTTTTAAATCATGAAGGCAGAAAAAAAGGCACCGGAAGTTCCAGCAACTTCGTACCAAATATGGACGGTTGCATCCATCTTCTTAAGCTTTGCAACGTCGCCTCCTACGATATCACGAGGAATAACGCGGCGGATGAGTTCAATGATTCCATAGGCGATTCCGATGGAAAGGAAAAGAGGAAAGATGAGGTATGGCGTCCAATTTCCATAAGTCTTTGGATCTGGACTTTCCTTTCCATTCTTGGTGATGTAGCTAACAACTTGCCTATTAAGAAACTTAAAGTTCAATTGAATAGAATCAACTTCGATATCCCAAAGCAAGGGAATCGATTGCTTTATTTATAGTCGTTGTGATTTAACAAGCCAAATTGGCAAAATTTGAAAGAGATAGTTGTAAATAAAATGTAGAAGTGAATAACAGTGAGAATTGAGGGGAATTCCCTTTGAGGTCTCGGAAGTTCTTGGGTGTCTTGTATGGCTTGAATTGTTGAGTGGCTTCCAAGAGAATTTTCTCATTTAGAACGAGAGACGCATAGAGTCGGCGAGCGGCGATCGGGTAGAAACAGAAATAGAGTACAACTGCGGGGATAACTGAAGAACTGAACAAATAAAGTTGAAGTTGACAAAACTTAATACTCCCCCTATTTGTGAAGTGAGGGAATAATGTCAAAGATGGTTTTAATCATCCTTGCTACGGTCTCCATCACCAGGCGATGTGTTACCGTCACTTTGGAGTTTTGAAACGAGGAAAGAGAGGAAATAAAGGAACTTGATTCTTGGTAGAGCCTTGGTGAGGATATCAGCGATCATTTCGGCAGTAGCAATGTAAACCATGATAATGGTACCGGCGTGGACTTGTTCACGAATGTAGCGGTACTTAACATCCATGTGTTTGGATCGCTGGTGAGACTCATTGTTCTTTGAGATAGCGATAGCACCTTGGTTATCGGCGTAGATGACAGTGGGCTTGTCCTGGGTTGCACCAAGTTCGGCAAGAAGCTGGCGGAGCCAAACTGCTTCGGTGGTAGCGTGGTAAGCTGCAGTCCATTCTGCCATCATAGAAGAAGTAGCAACGGTAGACTGGAGCTTAGAGCGAGTAGATACAGGACAGCCTGCTAAGAAGTAGACGTAACCAGAGGTGGAATTTCGAGTATCAACACAACCAGCCCAATCGGCATCTGTGTATCCGATTAGTGTTTCAGCATCTTTGGAGTTACCGTTGAAGACAAGCCCAAGGGCTTGAGTCCCGGCTAAGTACTGGAGAAGGCGGATTCCAGCATTCCAATGACCTTGCTGAGGAGCGGCAACGAAGCGGGACAATACACCGATTGCGTAGAGAATGTCTGGGCGAGTCCAGACTGCGAGATACATGATAGCGCCGACAAGACCACGGTAAGAATTGATTTCTTGATTCAGTGGTTCCCCAAGATTGACGGCGGACATGTCGCGTTGGACGGTGATGGAATCGGACATCGGGGTTGCGGCAACTTGACAGTCGGCTTGACCGAACCGAGATAGGATCTTGGCAATGTAGCCTGGCTGGGACAGGTGGATGAGCTTGCGAGAGCGGTCGCGGACAATAGAAATTCCTAGGTAGTCCTTGAGGGGTCCGAGAGCGTTGAGGTCAAGAGCGGCGAGTAGCTGGTTGGAGATGAAGGTGGCACGTGATAAACCCTTGGCGAACAACACTAAATCGTCAACGTATACGCAGAGGAAACAATGTACTCCTTCATACGTAATAACATACACGCATTCGTCATTGACTAGGCGGTTCCATCCAATGGCAAGAAGCTGAGTGTTGAGGTGATCGTTCCAGGCCTTTCCAGCTTGCTTTAAACCATAGAGGCCCTTCAATAGGCGGAGGCAGTTTGATGATTTGTTGACGGGCGTATATCCTTCCGGAAAGGACATGTAAATTTCTTCTTCAAGTGTCGAATGAAGAAACGCATTATTGACATCGAAGGACAGAATCTCCCAGTCGCGGGCGGCGGCCAGGGCGAGTAAGCACTTGATGGACGCAATCTTAACAACCGGACTGAAGGTTTCGTGGTAATCCATACCTTGGACTTGTGAGAAACCCTTGCCTACTAACCTCCCTTTATATCTTGTAGGTTTCCCGAGAGCATCTGTCTTTCGCTTGAAGGTCCAGCGGCAGCCAATAGCCTTTCGATTTTCAGGTAGAGCGGTTTCCTCCCATGTACCGTTCCTTTGGAGTGACTCGAGTTCCTGCTGAATAGCTGTTCTCCAATCGGCGGCGTCGGGAGACTGCAAGGCTTCCTGGTAGCTTGCTGGGTCAGTAGTAGTAGTTGAAACTGCGGCTGTGAGCGCATTGAAACCGACAATGTAAGCGTTGCTAGACTTTGGTTTATTGTAAGCTAACGGGTTGTATCTTTGGACAGGGCGCTTGTCGCGGGTCGAACGGCGAACTGGCGGCGAAGCGGTTGCTGATGGCTGGAAGCTGACGGTGCGAGCTGGAGAGGGTTGTGGAGGAGATGGCTCTGGAGTTGGAGTTCTGGAACTGGGACCGGACGAGTTGGGAGCAGGAGGTGGAACGAACGAGGATGAAGACGAAGCGGAAGAAGGAGAAACTGGCGTACCGGGAGCGGTGTGGAACGTGTCATCGTCAGAAGGATCCGAGGCGTCATCGTCGCTGGAGTCCTCTGCTAGGGGGTCTTCAAGAACGGTTACGGATGCGGCTGGATAAACGCGAGAGGTGAGTGGGTCGTAGCATAAGTAGTTACCGTTCCCTCTGTAGTCGAAACCAACGATGTGGCATAGGTTGCCGCGGTCGTCGAGCTTGCGGGTCTTGGAATTGTGGGAGTAAGCGCGGCTCCCCCAGGCGACGAGGCGGGAACAGTCAGGAATTTTACCGGTGAACGCTTGGAACGGAGTGGTGGTAAGTGTCTTCCTTGGTGTGCGGTTGGCAAGATAAGCGGCGCTTAATACTGCTTCTCCCCATAGAAACTTGGGAAGGTTGGAGTCGCGCAGAATGGCGCGCGTGATGTTCATCACGGTCTGGATGGCTCTCTCAGCGCGAGAGTTCTGCTGCGGTGTGCTTGGAGCCGTGACTGAGTGCTTGATGCCATTGCGGGCACAGTGCTCCTTCATGCGAGCGTTAATGAACTCGCCGCCTCCGTCAGTGGAGTACTCTTTAACGGTGAGTCCATGTTGGTTGTATAGTGCGGCTTCGAACTCAACAATCCTTTCGAAAGCTTCAGACTTGGCCTTGAGCAAGTAGATCCATATAACCGAGCTGGCGTCGTCGACAAGGATAAGAAAGAAGCGGTGACCATCGTGGGTAGCGACTTGGATTGGCCCCGCTAGATCGGCGCTAACCTTACCTACTAAGGTGGTGCAGCGCTCCTTCGGGTGAGTGAACGGGCGCTTGTGGAGGTTGGCGGCGGTGCAGGTGGTACAGACGGCGGTGGACTCGGAGCTGGAGATGGACTTGGGATCGATAGAGAGCTTGACGAGAGGAGATCCAGTGGTCATGGAGTCAATGATGCGCTTGACCGCATCCTTGCCGCAGTGACCGAAGCGGCGGTGAAGAAGCGACTCAAGCGACGTAGCGACGGCAGTAAGCGCGTGGCCAAGAGGGCGCGAGGGACTGTAGTCGACAAGATAGAGTCCTCTTGAATCAACGGTGGCGGTAAGTACAGTTTCATTGTTGCGGCTAATGATGGCCTTGTGCTTGTCAATTACTAACTTGCAACCTTGGGCGGCGAGCGCGGACATGGAAACCAGATTGGAGCGGAAGCGCGGGACGTGATACACCTCGTTGAGAACGAGTGTCTTGGCGTTGGAGTTTGCTGGTGGGGTAAGTGCGACCTTGCCCCTTGACACAATTGTGCACTTTGACTCACCACCAACTGTTACAGTGTCGTGAAACGGTGCTCTGGACAGGAAATCGCTGGATCGGGCGAAGAAATGCTTGCTGGCTCCAGTGTCAAGGTAAGTTGGAATTGAAGCGGGCGTTCTGGACTTGGAAACGAGAGCGGAAGAGGAACTGGGGTACTTGAGTAGAGCAGCTGGAGGATCGATGGCGGGATCAAGGAAATCGACGTCATGGGCAAGCGGAACGACGGCGTTAAGGGCTACAGTGTCGGCAACCAGGGCGACTTTGGCTTGATCATGTTCAGGGAAAACGAGGGATGTACCTGGTAAGTAGTCCTTTTCTTTTAGTTCTAAGTACAGATGGATGAACTGAATTTCTTTGGCTAGAGCAGCTTGAGCGTTCTGGGCTTGTTGGCGCAGCGTGTGTTCAAGAAAATAGTCGGAGTCTTTCCAGTGGCTGAGTGGATCATCGGACGGAGCTGGATCAATAAAGGTGGTAACGGAAGTGGTTGTAGCGGTAATTGTTCCAAATAAAGTGTTGTGTTCTTTTGGTTTATTTGGAGTAGTAGTAGTAGTAGAAGTAGAAGTGGCAGAGTAAGTAGTAGTGTCAGTAGCATTAGTAGATGTAGCAGTAGTGGTAGCGTAGGTAGTAGAAGTAGAAGAATCGATAGGAGTCCAGGTAGCTGGAGAGTCTGCAGTTGCTGTGTCGGGACTGAAGAACTCGAGGTCATCCTCAGTGTCTTCGTCGGAGATGTAGTCTGAGTCTGATTCGCAGCTGAGTGCAATCAGATCGAGGGCGGAGCGATGGAGCTTGCTGTAGTCCAGCAATCGATGGTCGTTGGACCAATCTGTGACTGCAGAGAAGGAAAGGAAGCTGCTGTTGGTACGGCTCTTTCCTGGGTAGCGGGTTTGGCTGCTGCTGCGGCTCTGAGAGCGGTGGCGGTTGAAGTTGTTGCCGCGGTGGTTATTGCTGCGGCTGTTGTTGCGGTTGTAGCTGTTGGTAGTAGGAGAGGAACTGTAGTTAGAGCTATAGTTGGAGTTGTTGTTACCGCTAAAACCGCTGGAACCGCGAGAGCCAGCGTTGGCTCGCTTGAGAGCGTGGCAGTCAGGGCGAATGTGACCGACTTTGCCGCAATAGTGGCAAGTGCGAGTCTCCCGCTGTTGGTGGACTTGATGGGCCTGCTTGGCTTGCAGCGCGTGAGTATTGCGAGCGGAGTCCTTGCCCTCATTCTTGGCAACTTGAATGAGGTTCTTGGCTCGAACCGAAAAGGCGGAAGCGACCTGGTTGAGAGTTGGCGGCGCGTTGTTAAACGCGGCGGCGATGTTGATGGCATACACAAAGGGTGGCCAATCGTCCCCAGTAGAGGGCAACGATTCAAGAAGCGTAGTGGTTTGCTCTTCAAGGAGAGCGGCGGTAGGTGGCTGGCCATTGCCGATGCGCGAGTAGATAGTCTGGAGTTCAGAGAGGTGAGCGTCTGGATCGGATAGCTCAGCGTATTTGAGTTGCTTGGCGGCCTTGCGGAGCGCGAGGATATTGCTTGCGTCGGCGGTGCCATGATTAGTAACAAGGTAAGTGTTCATTTCCATAACGTTGGCGAGACCGCGAACGAGGTTCAGGTGGGTGTCCGAGAGGTGTCTGAATAGCAGACCTTTAACGTGTGAGTGGAGTTCCATTTGTTCGGCGTTGTCGAGAATCGGTGCAGCAGTGAGAAGCGCAGTTGCGCCTGGGACTTCGTCGCAAGTAGCGGTGAAGCGGCAGTGCCAGACTGGAAAGTCGTGGGTATCCTTGCCGAAGACAAGGAGCTTGATTTTCATAAGAGCGGCCATAGTAGTAACTGGAAGTAGTAGTAATAAGAGAAGACTGTAGGAGAATTCAATGATCGAAGTTGTAGCGCGATAGTAGCAGTAGATCAGATGTGGCTGATGTTGTAGCAGTTATAGAAGAACTGAAGCGGCAGTGGCAGAGACTGTTGGTGCTGATAACGTATTAAGAAACTTAAAGTTCAATTGAATAGAATCAACTTCGATATCCCAAAGCAAGGGAATCGATTGCTTTATTTATAGTCGTTGTGATTTAACAAGCCAAATTGGCAAAATTTGAAAGAGATAGTTGTAAATAAAATGTAGAAGTGAATAACAGTGAGAATTGAGGGGAATTCCCTTTGAGGTCTCGGAAGTTCTTGGGTGTCTTGTATGGCTTGAATTGTTGAGTGGCTTCCAAGAGAATTTTCTCATTTAGAACGAGAGACGCATAGAGTCGGCGAGCGGCGATCGGGTAGAAACAGAAATAGAGTACAACTGCGGGGATAACTGAAGAACTGAACAAATAAAGTTGAAGTTGACAAAACTTAATATTGCCCACCAGTGGCTGGCTCTATGATCAAGAAGACTAGTGCCAAGGCAGCGAAAACAGTAATGGCAGTAGCAAGAACTCTTGGAGTCTTGAAACGAAAAATGAGAGGCGCCACAGCAATAGATCCGAGAGACTGGCAAAGCTGGTTGAGACCTTCAAGCAATCCGATAATTGCAAATGCGTTTCCACTGGTCTCTGGGTTGGAGTTGAACCGCTCTGTCATCTAAGGTCTCATTAGTAATCTCAGAATTTGATTGAATAACTGCCCGGTATCACCATTGTTTTAACTGCTCCAAGGGCAGACTCAAGACCGAGCTTGTAGCACATAATGCCAACGGTGTAGAAGAGCAAGTTGCGCTTCTGCTCAGCGGTGAAACCAGGGAACAGCTTTTCGATGGCCGACATGTGTTTTTTGAGATTTTTGGGATCTTTGAAGCAAGAGTTATTATGAGGCTTTATACACGTTTTTTGATTAAATTTTGGTGTATGCAAAAAAGGCACGCGTTTGGTAGACACAAACCAATAATATTATCATTAATCAATTTTTACTTCTCATGATTTGTTGCCATTTTGATGATGTTTGTAGACCCCAGTTTTTCATGCATCATTTTTGAAAACCATTTCAGAGCGAAGACTCCGTACTCTCCTGGCCTCTTCACGACCTAAACTCGGCTATGCAGTCCTTGTACTCGGTCAAGTTCTAAACGTCTTGTCTTTGGTTTCGATTTTCATCCACGGTAGATTTTTTCGATTATGAATACATGTGCCAACATCAGTGATGCCAGTAGTAATAGTAAATTAAATGTATCTTCAGATATCGTTTGTTGGTACAGTATTCCTGTCATGCATAACTTTGGGTCTTTCCTTTTTTGAAACAAACAGTATTCACAATATAATATGGAAAAAAAAGAAAAAAAACTCCGATTACAAAAAAAAAAAAAATTAAAACTCTAAACAATGGGTTCAGGAAAATCAAGACTTCCTGTTGCATTACACTTTTTTAAACGCATGTGACGATACGATGCATCCTGAAACGAAGGTTGTCAAAGATTTTTTCCAAAAAAAAAAAAAAAAAAAAAAGGAAAAGGAAAAAGAAAAAAGGAACAAAAGATATTTACCTTTCTTGAAAAGGAAGCATCACAATGAGTACACCGAAAATCTTTGGCATTCAAATGGGAAGATCGACGGTGTCGCTCCAAATCATGTGTTCGTGTAAACCGTTTACCGCACTCAACCTCTTCACAAATAAATGGTTTTTCTAATCGGTTCAGCGCTGCTGTACTCGAAGAACGCCGTTGTTGTAGTTTTGGTGGTAGAATAGGCGTAGCCGCGTCAGGACCTTCACTACCAGTTGATATGGGCTTCACACATTTCTCGGATGATGCGGGATACCACATCATGTTGCTTGTAGAGGGGATCGAGATTGAATTCTGGAATGATGCATCGTTGTTTGGTGCAGAATGTGTCCTCATCATAGCTCCAAACATTGGTGGCACACCTGACCGTAAATGAGCAGTCATACGGCGTTTACGTGAAGGTGCTGAAGATGCTTTCGTGGCATTTATAGCAGTGGGCTGGAAGTGCTGGTTTGAGAAAGTTGCGTTTGGATTTGGATGGAGAGAGGAGTGTTGGTATTCTGTAGAGTTCATACAAGGAGGAGAAGAGCTTTGAGGGGTGTTGGGAAATCCAAGAATGGATTGCTGAAACTGGTGGGACTGCGGTGATTGTACTTGGGGAACTTGATGTCCAAATTGAACCGGGGACGAAGAGGGTGAAGTCACAGTAAATCCCAGAGGCGAAGTATACGAATCCATAGAATTGCTTCTGTGTATTATCCGTTCGGGCACTAAACAACGTTTGCATTTGTCAGCAACAGTTATACGTGAAAAAAATAAAAACGGAAAAATTGACTCAACTGTGGCCATTTCCGACCGGGCTTGGTGTGCAGGGGATTCCAAGAATCCCCATATGATTTACATCCGGCAAGGATGACGACGATGTAAAGACCCACGCTGGAATGGAGTTGGAGCGATTCACATGATTTGTAAAAGGTGATTCGGTGCCCAAAAAGAACTCGTTCAAATTCGTTGTGTTATCTTGTAAACTCCAATTGGGCAAAGACTGGCTGAACATAGAGTTGTTATTGGTATCCTGTCCCTTATTGTAGCTTGGAACATTGAAGCTGTCGATCGACACATTAGAGTCATTAAAAGTAGTGGATGATGAAGTAGATGGAATAACTATGGAAAGGGACGACTGCGAAGTGAACATTGGTGGTTGCTTATTGGCTTGAAACTCCTCCGCCTGCGATTTGTACGGTGGCAGATTAAGGCACCGTGCCAAAGGCAGTTGAAATGAATTTAAGCAGTCGTCAAAGAAATGAGAAGCTTGAGTGCGTTCTGTGCCAATCTGCTGCTGTTGATGAGCAATCTGATTGGGAGGCAAGGAGTTGAGCCCCATGCCACCCAAATCAAACGAAAGACTGCCATTAGACTCATAGGACCAAGCCTGCTCTGCCCTCTGTCCGTTTCCAGTGTTCTGTGGGATTGCAATCCCTCGACTTGCGAAACCACCACCGACCATTGGATCACCACCATTGCTGATAAAGCAAGACTGCATGTCTGAGAAGTCACTGCCAGAGTGCACTGATCCAGTTCGAACTGAAGAGGAGGGGAAGGCCATGCTTGGTCGTGGAGCAGTGGCGTCGAAGGGTTCTTGCACGATACGAGAACTCGGGGCTTTGTGCATCTGCATTTTTTGGAGGTTGGAAAATTGATAAACAGATTTTTGGAGGCACTTGATGCACGTGCCGGATAACGCTGATAACAAAAGAAGCGTGGGCTTACATTGAGCACGGCTGTGTGCGAGAGCGACGCGAAGGGGTCGCTTGGACTGCGAGGCGAGAGGCCAGGCGATGAGTCACATGACTTGTTGCAGGAAATTCCATTTGCACTGCTCGAGGTCTTGATGCCACTCACCTGCTGGGAGCGGTAGTTGCCTGGACCTGCGTCTTGCATGTGCAGCGAAAGCAATGCAGAGGAGTAGGCTGGGGTGTTGGCGCCACACAAATTGGGTTGGGTTGCGTATGGGCTGAGTGGTGGTGGCAATGCCCTCGGCTGATGCGCCACGGAAGTACGTCGCTCTGATATTGCATTTGCGTTGGCATTCGAGTTTGCATTGTGTTGACTAACACTCGTAGCCAATGTGGCACTTGGTGCTTGAGTACCTGCTCCAGCAGGCTGAGGCAGAGGTAGCGCAAGGCGAAACCCAGCGAGGTTGGTACTAGAGCTCATTTCTTGTTGGCCCTCCTTCGAATGCGAATAAGTCACACTATCGCTGAGGGGGGTTGAAAGCATTGGGTTGTAATTTTTGTGGTGATCGAGGAAGGTACAACAAGCCAACTTCGGTAACAGTCGGAACGAAAGAGATACAATCTCCACTCAATTTTCTGAGTGCTTTGTTTTGTCCCAGCTTATGCTTATTAAATTTATTAAAGAACTGAAGAACAATACATGAACTAATTCTGACTGATTCCACTTTGCCAGAGGTCTTTCCAATATGGCCTTTACGAAATACATTTGTCTGCTCTTCAGACCCAGAGAAGACTCTTGTCTTTGGTATAATGATACCGTATTTGATTTTCGCTATACCTAAATTTGCGTGCACGGTCCGTGGTTGCGGCGTCGCGGGCCGAAATCAAAAACTTGTGATTCTCATGGCACCGGTTTGAATATTCCTTCGCAGCTGCGAAAAACTGGTCCATATGTTCCTTGACTTTTTCATGCAACTCAGGAATGGGATTCACTGCAGGAAGAGCTGTCGGCTTGGGTTTTCCTCTGCGTTTTTTTTTTGGTTGTTTGGTGGCTCCGTCAATCACGTGACCACGCCCGCTTCAGCCAAGCACAAACTTCCCACAACAAGCCGCCGCTCGGAATTCCACCCCAGAAACATCAAGACTTACATGGCAGACCAAGCGATGTCTTCAGCTGGACAGTCAATATCAAGAACTAAGACAGCACGATACGCCAACCAGGGACCCACTTCGTCATGAACTGAGAGAAACATTGTTTGATCCAGAAAGGCAAAGCCAATGTGGTGCCCAAGTCGCTGGAAATGGACAAACTTGGAGTCAGTATCGTAGGTGAACCTGGCTTCATAAGCAGTGTTCGAGTCCTTCATTGCTTCATGAATAGTGGATGCGACATAGTCATCCAGAGGGTTATCCGATGCTTCCACCTCCTTTCTGTGAGAGTTTGCGTGCGCAACAAACTTTGGCCACAGTTCCTTTGTGTTCGCAATCAGTAAAGCCAATGTCGATGGCCTGTTGAACGTCGCCAAAGGAGGCAGTGTTGGCATAAAGGATGTGCCCTCCAAGCAATAAGCATTGTATGTTTGCACAATGAAGGGAGAAACGAGGTCCAGGCCGCGCGACAACAGGCTCGAGTTGATCTTCGCCAATAGAGCTTCAACCATCAATACAACCAGAATATTCAATAAATATGAATCACTATATGACCCAAACAAATTAAACTAGAGCAATACGTACACAAAATCGATAAACTATACCTTCAGTACAGAGCGTTGTTCGTTTTTCTATGCTCTTTATCATATTTCCAGAAAAAATGCCGTCATACAAACGAATCTACGTCGGTTTGTACATCCGCACACGACACTAGGTCAAGGAGTATTTGCTCATCCAGATTGCTCAATTAGGGAAACTGCCCAGAGACGTGACTGATCGGGAAATCCGCAGGTATCTTTGTCTAGAGTTCAGAGGAACCCATGGCCAAACTCACACGGCCGCCTTGCAGACACTTTGACGAGTTTGGACGCATCAGAGAAGTTCGCATTCTTGTAGGCTTTGCATTTGTTGAGTACGAAGACTCGCGGGATGCAAGGTACTTTCGGTTTTTTTTTTGGCTTTAATACGATAAGGCGTGAACACCAATACCACAGAGACGCTGTCGAGAAGCTGGATGGATCTAGGTTCTTGGGTGAACGGTAAGAGCGTGTTGATGAGGAAAGAAAAGCCTGGCGCTGAGACAGCTATGATAGCATCGTCGTTGAACCCTCGAAAGTGCAGCGTGAAGACAGAAACAGAGATCGGGACAGAGACAACAGAGACGCTCCCAGAGGCGCTAAGGGCACTGGAAAGAACAGACTTAAAGTGGAAAACTTGGTGAGTCACTTGGCGGCCGTGGAAACTCAGAACTCAATACATGATATAGCCATCTCGCATCTCCTGGCAGGTTCGTCGTACTAGTGTAGATTTTTTGAGCGTATTCTGTCGGGTCATATCGTCGCCAACTGGCTTGGGGTCTTCTTCTTCTCTCTCCCTCTTATTTACTCTTCTTGTGGGGTGGCATGGCTTTGGCACTTTTGGAGTCTCTCTTGGTTTGCATGCTTTTGGTTACGGAGCTACTCCATTTGGATCTGGGCACCGCTCTCTTTTTTTGGTGGACCTCCTCCCCATCCTTTTTGGACTCGGCACTGGCACCAAGGACCACTGCGATTTCTTTCTCAAACCCATTTGAAAGCGATTCTTCAAGATCGTTTGCATGAATGTTCGTCTTGGTGCTAACAAATACTCTATTGTTTTTTCTTTTTATCAAATGGTGTCGTTCAGACGTTGAAGGATCTTATGCGCAAGGCTGGAGAAGTTTCGTTTACTGACATTGACAGAGACGGCTTCGGGTATGTTCATTTAGCCTTAGCTTGTTGAAGGATTGGCCCAACTCATCCCTTTCCAAAAAAACCAACCAGAATCGTGGAATTCCGAAACTCATCTGATGTTGACGAAGCCATTAAAATGTTTGATGATTATGAATATGAAGGCAAGAACTTGATTGTGAAGGAGGTGATTTGTTCTCTTTGTTGTGATTATTATTACAGTTTTCCTTAACAAGGAGCATTTTTTTTCCCCCATGATCGACAGGATACTTCTGCCCGCTCACGTGATGACGATGATGACCGTCGGGGAAGCTCGTCCCGCCGCCGTCGCGACAGCAGGTCACCTGAGCCTCGCAGCCGCAGGGACAGAGGCCGCAGCGCCTCCCCAGACGACAGAAGACGCGACAGAGACGATGATCGTGATGATCGTCGTCGTGGAAGCAGTCGTGGCAGGGATGAAGGCGAGGACCGAAGCCGTCGTCGTGGAGGCGATGATGAAGACAGAGACAGAGATGAGGACCGTAGAGAGACTGTCGATAACGGTGCCAGCGGTGAGGACGAGAAACGTGATGGCAATGATGAGTAAAAGGTGTTGCTATATTCTTTGTTTCTTTTTTTCATTATTCTTACAGAAATGGCAATAAATTCGGATTTCTGCCTCTCGTTTATATGTAAATATCCGTCGGACTGTGACCGAATAAGTGGGGCTGGTTGTAGTGTTTCATCCACGTTCGGTTCATTTCGAGATGAAAGTCAACACCTTATTTATTATGGCATTGTCTTAATAAGGATGAGAGGACTGAAACTGTATCATACCAATGCAGGGTACTAACACTACTAAGGTAACCAAGGTAACGAACGTACTCTATATATTTCAAAAAAAAATACCAAATCCATCATAAAACAATCAAAAACCGTAAATCTTCACTGTTCGTCCGAACCAGCACACCCAAATCCGAATCTCCATACATAGGAACCAAGAACCCACTCTCGTCAAAGTAATCTAGACCCTCTATCCTAGCTCCGTACCTCCTTTCTACTTCATCTAATAGCTCATTGAAAGTAATGTCTTGTGCAACTTCCATGGCAAACAAATCCGTGCTTTGATTTGCTTTCCCTCCTCGTGCAATTCGAACCAAAATGGTGGATTCATTTACAGTGTACTCGTTCAAAAGCGATGTAACACTCTCGATTCCAGACGGCGCCTCCAAATCTTC
Organism: Obelidium mucronatum; assembly: GCA_025765595.1. Lineage (NCBI taxonomy): Eukaryota > Fungi > Chytridiomycota > Chytridiomycetes > Chytridiales > Chytriomycetaceae > Obelidium > Obelidium mucronatum. The sequence continues at coordinate 28,504 of JAIVFH010000306.1, forward strand.
TTGAGTAGGGTACTCAATATCAAATACATTGCTTCCACGCCGTACTTGGAAAAACTTGACCCACATTGCACTTGCTTGAATGTGCTGCGGCATGAAAATGAGTTCTTGGAGGTATTTTTCGAGGCGTTTCTGGAGAGATTGGGCAACTCGAGCACTGACATCTCGGGCATTCAGAGTTGGAGCCGGAAGAAAAGGAATGATCCGGGGTCGGTTGTTGGAGCGTCCGCTTTCGGTGGGGAAGAAATTGAGGAGAGATACTTGAAGAGCCCAGAAATCGTCATGTGTGCGGTATAAAATTTCGGTTCTAGACGCAGAGTATTGAACATGAATTCTGTAGTAGTATCGAATGTCTTGGAATTGTCTGTGAGAAGGGACAAGTATCTTTTGGATATCCGTAGATTGCTGCACAGGAGTAGAGGGGCTGTTCCGGTGGCTATGGGATGGCAGCGGAGGCTGATGCCCCTGGCGGGTTGAAAGGTTATGGCCGTGGGATTGAGACCGCGACAGATTTTGAAATTGTTGGGGCTTTTGAGTTGGGGACCCCACTCCAAGAGAAGCTGCTGCCATGCGCTGAAGTGGAGTAGTAGGTGATGAGTCGTCCCCACGGCGCATGTTGTTGGTGATAGTACGTGGAGGTGGGACATAGTAATCGCCATCCATATTTCTATTCATAGGCGGGTTAATGAATTGGTCCACAGGAGGAACGGGAAGTTGTTTGGGCTGCCGTATGAGCGGTGGACCAGGACTCTTCCCGGACCGAGCAGGTGTATTAATTCCAAAGTTAATGGAGTCGGATGGGCCATTATCATTTCCCTTTCGACCACGAGGAGCACTGAGACTGCGAGACATTATACTTCCACCATCATTGCTCTTGTCATCCCGGACATTCAAATTAAGTCGACTTCTGGCAGTCCTGGGAGGTGGGTGGAAAGAGTCAACACTGGATGGACTTCTCAAGCCTTCGGGACTGCGTCCAGGACTCTTTGCGCTTCGTGGCGGAGTACCATATGGTGGAGTAGCGTATGAATCAGGACTAGGGGGGATGCGCAAGGCAGGAGACCCTGTTGCTCTGCCATTCGCACTGGACCCACTTCCATAGCTCCCGTTTGGACTAGGATTCGCGTAAGTCCGGTTTTCTTCCACTCGTTTGGACCTTTGCTCTGCAGAAAAGCGCTGTCCTGCTTTCTCCAGACTCTCGAAATAGTTTCTTGGGACGTGCCCCCGAAGTTTTGCTGCAGGATTGACGACTTCAAAAAAATCAGGATGACTTTCGGAAACGACATAGAAGAAATCTCCAGCAACGAAAGAGAGTTCGCTTGGAGTTTTGGCTGTATATTCTGACATCTATTACATATGTCAGTGTTAACCACTTAGAATTAGGTGATTCCTTACAGCTTAATAATCTTCGGA
>JAIVFH010000307.1:0-29874 GCA_025765595.1 Obelidium mucronatum
TAATTTCTGCCAACTACAGGCGCCTGCCAACGGCACTGGGCTAGCACACCTACTTCTTGCGCTAAGCTTAGGCCCCTTTAGCAGCTTTTGTTTTGAATTTCCTTTTGCACTTCCCAGCACCCTCTTTTTTCTTCCAATTCTGGAGCCATCTAATTTATTTGTTCATGAGCTACACTAGAACACCTTCTATACACATATAGCCGAAATCGTTTCAGAGTGGTTTTAAAAATATCTTGGACAATTCTTTGGTCATATATGTTTTGTGTGTCCAATAATAACTGTTCCTTTTCAAAGTCCTCGCATATGGTTGCCTGGAATCCGTTGAGAGCCATTTGGCATTCAAAGTCTTCCACATAGGATGAGAAGCGACAATCACGCAATGGAGTGACAATGTAGATTCTGGCCGTTGGTTTCTGTGAAAGGAGTCGGGCACATACAGGGGGTACTAGTCGTGCGTGGAGGGGCCCGTAACAGATATCGGCTCCATAAATTATATCGAATGTTGCAGTCGAGTTCTGGATGTGCGGTAATATTGGGATTGCAACATTCAGGGAAGCCGATGGTAAATTATCAGGGATCCAAGACCAATCAAGGGCATAAACTGAAGTATTTAGCAGACAGTCATTGGTTCGCACATTTTCTAAGGCGTTTTCGAGAACATCATGAAGGTAATCAGTCATGAAGACATGGTTTGCCCCAAATTTGGCGGCAGTAATCCCAACCACCCCAGTACCACAACCAAGCTCCAAAACAGGTTTGGTATTCGGCACGGGTATCTTTCCAGTGGAAATAAAATAGGCGAACCTGAAGGGGGTTTGGTAAGGTGATACATTGACAGGTCTTGTGACTTACAGGCAACCAGCCATCCACACAGTCACTCCAACATCTTCCTCGGTACAGCTCATTTCCCGCATTTCAACAACTATATTGTTGGAGAAGCGAAGGGTTCTGACCCAAGCTTGCTCCTCATTATTGTGGTCTTGGTTTGGATGAACTGGCGGTTTCGGCAGTTCAGCCAAAAGATTGGAAACTCTTTCGACAGTTTCATCGACTTCTGACTCTGCTAAGTCGATTGGAGGTTGCTTTGTCCAAAGGCTCATGATGGATGTCAACCATTGCGACAGTTGCCTCACAAGGGAAGGGTTGATCAGATTACGACGTGATGGCAGGATGGATTCAATCTGTTCTAGAACGGGATATACAGCTTTAGCTGTTCGTTTGTTTGTCGAAAGGAGACTTGTCTCTAATTGTTCTATAGTCTCTGCTGGTGACTGTTTGGCCATTCTTCTTTCACAGGTCTGGAACGTGAAAAAAAAATAGAGGCACGTGTTTTTGACAGCGAAAACAAACATTCCAGTAAAACGAAGATTGTATTTTTTGGTGAATTTATTACTTGTAAACCGGGAAAAAAACAACAAATAAGACGGTTATGAACACATTCTTGGCTCCATCCAAAAATACTCTTTTTTTGCTCTTGCTTTTACTTGGTCTCACTGTAACGAACCTTTCCATCCAATCCAACCTTGCTTCCTTCAGTAGTAAGCAAGCTGTGTACCTTCTCAATAGACTTGAAGTACTTGACAGTCTTGACGTGCAGGTCCAAAGTGGCATCCTCGTCACAGACAATCATTCCACGTGGGTGCAATTGAATAGCAGAGACAGTCCACATGTGGTTCACACCATCTTCGATACACTTTGCCAAGGCAAGAGCCTTTCCAGCACCAGAAATGATGATCAAAACTTCACGGGCATCCATAACCGTACCGACACCAACAGTAAGAGCCAACTTTGGAACTTTGTTGACGTCTCCTCCAAAGAATCTGGAGTTGGCAATGATAGTTTCGTAGGCCAAGGTCTTGATACGGGTGCGGGATGAGAGGGACGATCCTGGCTCGTTGAAGGCAATGTGTCCATCTGGGCCGATACCTTATTTTTAATAAGAAAAAATATGTTGAGAATTCGTTCATGCAGGTTGAGGAGGCTGGGGCAAGCGCGCGTGTTGGTTTGAATTTTTTAGGCCACGTTTTGTGACTCATTGCTTTGCTCAAAATATGGCGTTCCCAAGAACCTTACCTCCCAAGAAGAGCTCGATTCCACCAACGGCAGCAATCTTGGCTTCGTATTCGGTGCACTCCTTTTCCAAATCCTTGGCGTTTCCGTCCAAAATGTTCACGTTCTGTGGTTGAATGTCAACGTGCTTGAACAGGTTCTCCCACATGAAGGAGTGGTAAGACTCTGGGTGATCGCGAGGAAGGTGGACGTATTCATCCTATAAGGGTAGGTAAAATGAAGAGAAGGGATTAGATTTTCTTATCTGGTGAGTTTCAGGCCCCTTATCAAATAGTGACAACGCCACCAGGGATGCACCCTCTCATCATTAAGCGAAGTTTCTCACCATGTTGAATGTGATGACGTGCTTGAAAGATAGCATGCCTTCGCGGTGGAACTGGACAAGCTTCTTGTAAACACCAATGGGGGATGAACCAGTGGGCAGTCCAAGGACGAAAGGACGCTCAGCAGTTGGATTGAACTCGTTGATTCTAGCCACAACGTACTCTGCAGTGTACTGACAGACGTCTATTTGATTGAATCCATTATCAGCGATCAAGGTCCAACGAAACCACGCCAAGCAAAGGCAGTGCAAGATCAAAGGCAGCGCCGCCCTTCCTACAATTCACTGCCCGCCGTATTCGCGAATGCCAATAGTAGCTCACCTTGGTATTTGTCTTTGATGATAAGTCTCATAGTGTATGTTTTTGGACTTGAAAAAAAGCTTTTCGAATTTGAGTCGTGCACCAAAAGACCCCTTCTGATTTTTCCTATCTAAAAAAACCAACGAAACCCAATCATGGACTCGTCGCAGGCAAACATGTCCTCTCTCAACATCGCCACGGGCTCAGGCGTTGCCAAGAAGACAAAACCAGCTGCAAACCCAACCAAAGAAGCGGAAAAGATGCGCGACTTCTTCCATGCGATCAAGAGAGACTCTGTTCTTGTCTCCGCAAATGCAGACTACAGAACCACGAAGCCCTCGTACGGTTTCTTGACCCACCACAGACTTAATGCCGTTCTGCCGGTGCTGTCGTCAAGGTTTGTCCTCCGCACGTTGTAGTGATAACTTATCTATTCTTATCATTCGTTTGCTTGCTTACAAACAGACCCCACTTACTTACTGACACCATCTTCTCCAACCGTGCGAGACCTATTCAACACCCCGACTCCTATGAAATCACTCTCGATATGCTCAAGGCCGCCGACTCTCCTACAGCCATGGATGAGGACATCCCCGAACCCTACCAAAAGATTACTAAATTCACCAACTGCGACGTCTTACGGAATGGAAAAATTGTAAAGGACGAAACTCTTTGGGTTCGTGGTGGAAAAATTGTTGACCCAGCCTCGCTCTTCTACTCTTCGTCCCACGGACCAGATGAAGTTGTTGACTTCAAGGGCAAAAAAACTCTGATTGTTCCTGGATTTGTCGAGTTGCAGATTAATGGTGCGTCTCGTATTTTCGACTCGTAGTGGGTGGCGGGATTTTTGATTTTTGTGGAAAACGCGAAAACGTATTACAAACGGTTTGAACTCATCGGATATCAAAATAGGATTCTTTGGATATGACTTTGCTGATACTGCCAACATCGAAACTTCGCTTGGATGTCGTTGCTAAGGGTCTCCTCAAGTACGGTGTAACTGCCTTCTGTCCTACACTTGTTTCTTCCCCAGCCGAAGTCTATCACACATGTATGAAACAATCCATTTGAAATTTCGTGTCTTATCGTTTTTTGCTGACTCCATCTGAAATATGCCAGGTCCTTCCAAAGATTTCTCAAAGAAAGGGAAGACGGGCTGGACATGCTGAAGTTTTGGGTACGATCAGCTCCTGCGATTCAAAAATAGTGATATTAATCTCTCTCTCTCTCTTTAAAAAAAACAGGTGCCCATATTGAAGGTCCATTCCTTGCTCCAGCAAAGAAAGGAGCCCACGATGTCACTACACTGCGAAGTGCGCCTAACGGATTCTCGGACTTGGTAGCCTGTTACGGACCTACCGTTGAAAAAGACGACGGATCTATTGCTATCATCACCGTTGCTCCCGAACTTGAAGGAATGCACACTTGTATCCAAGAGTTGAAGAAGCGAAGCAATATTGTCGTCAGTTTGGGACACACTCAAGCCAGATACAAAGATGCCGAAGCTGCTCTGGCTTGTGGAGTAAGTAGTTTTTGTTGGTTGGATTCAAGGGACTCATCGTCAATCTTTTTTACTGTATCAACCAGGCATCCATGGTTACTCACTTGTTTAACGCTATGGAACCAGTGAGTTTAATTTTCTTCAACTAGGAGTTTTATCCACTAACCAGATTTCGATAATTTAGTTCCACCACCGTGACCCTGGACCAGTTGGAACTATTGGTTGCTCATTGCAAAATTCTGCCGTCGATAAGCCATACTACGGAATTATCACAGACGGAGTACAGTTAGTATTTTTTGGACACGCTTTTTTATATGGGCAAATCAAGACTTAAATTCAATTTTATTTTCTCCAGTGCCGATCCTTCTAGTGTTAGAATTGCATATGTTGCTCACCCTGAGGGATGTATTCTCGTGACCGATGCCATTGGAGCTGGAGGTGTAGATGGAGAAACTTTCACATTGGGAACAATGCGTGTCCGCCGAAAGAGTGAAGTTGAAGTTGTGATTGACGGCACAGAAACTATCGCTGGAAGTGTTGTGACGATGCCAACATGTATTCGAAACTTGGTTCGTTTCACTGGATGCACATTGGCGCAAGCCATCAACGCGGCAACATTGGCACCTGCCAAGTCCGTCGGACTGGACAAAAGAATGGGTACATTGGCGCCGGGAACTGAAGCCGACTTTTTAGTCTTGGATGGATTCGACGAAACAGATCCAAGTGTATTTGAGATTTCACAAGTGTATGTTGGGGGAGAGAAGGTGACAGTTTGAGCGGACGTTTATTTGCCGTGTATTTGCGTTTCAGTAAAGCAAAGTTTAATGAACCTTTTTGGCGACGGCGTTGAAATAGAATTTCTGGGTGGCGCGAAGGGGTACAGAAGAAACATAAAGGGAGACACGTTGTGACGGAGAAAAGAAAAACCGAAAACCGAAAAACAGAACCATGAGCGACAACACGCACTTCCTGCTGGGCCTGACGACTGGTAAAACGCCTAGCAAAAGCGCCTAACAAAAATAACGCCGCGCCTAGGAATCGCCGTGTGTTCCGTGGCGTTCACCGCGTACGCTGGCGGCGTCCTCGCCAAGAGCATCAAGGCGGCGGCCAGCAGCCCCGCGCAGCCGCTGGCGCTTGCGGCGGCGGCCGGCTCGGACGACCTGCCGGCGCCGGAGACCATCGAGCGGCTGTCGAGCATGTTCAACATCAACACTGAGAAGCTGAACCAGATCGTGAAGCACTTTCTGGTCGAGATGAAGAAGGGGCTGCAGGCAGAGAACCAGAGTGCGTCGTGTTTGTCGATACGAGGGTTGTGCTGACTTTTTTGTTTGCAGCTTTGCTCATGATTCCATCCCATGTCGTTAACCGTCCAAACGGCAAGGAATCTGGATCCTTCCTTGCCTTGGATTTGGGTGGTACAAACTTCCGAGTCTGCGAAGTTGTTTTGGATGGACACAGGTAGGAGACGAGTTCATTGTTTTGCTTGTCATAAGTCATTGTGTTGAACCTACAACGTTTCATAGCGGTGCTCGCGTTCGTCAATCTAAGCACACCATCAGTGAAGCCCAAAAAGCCGCCCCAGGAACTCAGCTCTTTGACTTTTTTGCCGATTGTGTCTACAAGTTCTTGGAAGAAGGAGGCCCATCTGCCCTCACAAAGTCCTACAAACTTGGGTTCACTTTCTCCTTTGCTGTGGACCAAGTTGCAATCAACAAGGGCTTCTTGATTCTTTGGAACAAAGGATTCTCCAACTCTGGAGTTGTTGGGGCTGATGTTGTTGCTTTGCTTCAGGCTGCCTTCAAGAGAAAGAAGCTCAACATTGCCGTTACCGCCCTTGTTAACGACACAATCGGTACTCTCATGTCGCATGCGTACATTCAACCATCCACCCGTGTCGGTGTTATTCTTGGTACTGGAACCAACGCTGCATACGTTGAAAAGATGGAAAACATCACCAAATACAAGGCCACCGATGGAACTGCCGAAGCCAAAGAAATGCTCATCAACATGGAGTGGGGGGCCTTTGACGATGAACAGATTGTCATTCCTAGAAACAAGTACGACCACAAGGTTGACCGCACAATGAACGCTCAAGGAAAATACACTTTTGAAAAGCTTATTTCTGGAATGTACCTTGGTGAAATTGTGCGGTTCGTTCTTGTCGACCTCTGCAAGACGGGTGAAGTGTTCAAGGCTGGTGGAAGCCCCGAACTCAACAAGGCTCACTCATTTGAAACTGCCTTCATGTCTCGTATCGAACGTGACCACACCTTGGATTTGAGTGATACGCGCACCGTGTTGGAGGATATGCTCAAGATCCCCAGGACTACGCTTGCTGACCGTCGTCTTGTCAAGACTCTCTGTGAACTTGTTGGTAAACGATCAGCTCGTCTTAGTGCTGCCGGTATTGCTGCCGTTGTTACAAAGATGAACAAGTTGGATGGTTGTACTGTTGGTATTGACGGATCTCCTCTTTGAATTGTACCCACACTACTCCAACCGTATGCGTGACTGCTTTGAGAGAAATTCTTGGAATCAGTGCCGAGTATATTGTACTTGAACAAGCTCGTGATGGTTCTGGGACAGGGTGCTGCACTCATTGCAGGCTCTCGCGGACAAGGCCTGATCATTCATCTAGTCCTCCCCATTCTTTTCTCCACCATTTATGCATATCCTATCTATTGAGATTGAATAAACGGCCCGATTCATATTTATGAGGAAAACAAAATTAATTGGAATATTAAAACAAGTGGTATAAGATTATAAGATTTGATGAGTTTTAAGCAGCAGCGACTTTGGCACCCCCGCGTTTCCGAATGAACGGTACCAATGCCAACACAATAACCATGTACGGAATCCACGACAATGTCCCAACTTTGAAGGCTTGAACGAAATGAGAAATCAGCTGACTTTTAGCAACAAGAAACGTCCCTGCCACTTCATCTTTGGATTTTCCCAAAACAACGTCGAAAGCACCCAAAAGTGTTACAAACTGGGATACATCAACAACATATCCCATAGCCACTAAGGCGGAAACCGCCTTTTGCAGCTTCTCGTCTGCCATCGTTGCACTGACAAGCACATTGTTCAAGATGGTGCCCGTGATGGAAATTCCAATCGCGCCTCCAATGATGCTCAGTGTCACGGCACAGCCACTAACAATAGCTACCAACGATTCCTGCACGCTCAACTGGATGCCGGATATACGTTGAGAGAAAATCATGCCAGGCCCAATTCCCAGAATGAGGTTCGATAGAATCCGGATGGGGATACTTGAGTCGATTGTCAAAAACGCATTGGCAATGATTCCCAGAATCCAAACTATGGGGCCGACTACGAATAAGAGGTTGTAGCTACCTGAATTTCGGTTTGGGTGAGAAAGTTTCGAAAAAAAAACAAATTGAGTAGGGCTGTATACCTGTTCGTGACAGGAAAATTCCTGAAACAATACTCAAAAGTACAAAAGCAAACATTGAAGGGAGAGTAGATGCCCCCGCGTCCACCGAACTAAGCCCATACACAAACTGATAAAACAAGGAATTGTAATAAATCAATGGAAAGAGGCCTGCCCCGATACAGATTGACATTCCAAGAAAGCCAACCACGATCCGATCCCCAAAGATACTCAATGGTACAAATGGCTCCTTGGCGATTCGGAACTCAACGTAGAGAAACAATGCAAAGAGAATAGCAAAGAGCAAGAACGTTGCGAATACTGGCGCAGAATTCCAAGCCCAAGTAGAACCGCCGAGTTGAATTGGTGTCAACAAGCAGATTGTGGATGACAAGAGCAAGAAGGCTCCCAAGAAATCGACGCGGTCGATTTTTTCGGAAAGGTTGCCAATGACGGGTGGGAATTTGAGGAAATAGAGAACGACAAGGAATGCAACCAATCCGACAGGCAAATTGATGTAAAAGCACCACCGCCAGTTTAGCTTTTCAGTAAAGAAACCGCCAAGAACTGGTCCAATCATGGCCGATACACCGTAAATGGCGCCAGTAATTCCTTGATACTTTCCTACAGGTGTACCAAAAGTACAATTGTTCACCAAATGCGTATTAAAGAACGGTTTTTAAAATTACCTCTTTCTTTCAATGAGACGATATCCGAAACAATAATGACACCAAGACTTGCCAATCCTGCCAATAAGAACGAAATTATCAAACCTGCAATCAAAGAGTCAAAAGTGGAACCATACCTCCTCCACCGGCACCTGTAATTGCACGACCAACAATGAGAGCAGTCATATTTTGAGCAGCACCACAAATGGCAGACCCGATTTCGAATAACACCAAGGCAAACAGAAAGACTGGCTTGCGACCGAATATATCCGACAGTTTCCCATACCTACTCATATACATTGTAAGCGAAAGAACGCAAGCTCCAAGGAGGGCGCCAACTCACAAAATGCCAGTTGCTCCCGAGCAAATCATGAAAGCTGACCCCAACCAACTGACAAGCTCGGAATGTCCTAAATCTGTTACAATCGATTGAAGAGCAGGCGATACAATGGTTTGGTCCAGAGAGTACCTAATTCGTTTTGATTCTTATTGGTTAGACACTGACATGTCGACACTTCAGAACATCAGATCCAACTTACATCAAGGCCGATAGAATAAGGGCAGAATATACCAACACAAACTCTAGCCGGTTCAACCGAACTTTGGGAACATCAAGTGAGTCTGGATCTTCAATTTCAAGATGCCTGTCTTTTGGAGGAACTGGTGGTGGTGGTGTTGACACTGGTGAGGCGGCTAGTGAATTCATAGACTGAGTGTGGAGAACAAGATCGTTTTGCCTAGCCTTGTTTTTTTTCCTTCTATTTGCTGTTTCGCAACGTTTTATCCTGCTTTTCGAATGTGAGGCTTACCAAACTGGGCATCTCTTGATTGAACATCATCTGATCCGCCACAGAAAATGAAGCATGCGATTAATAAGAACCAGTCAGATGCCAGTGTTTTTCATAATAAGTGCAACCAACTGCTGCGTAAGCTGTTGATATATGGGGTGGTTGTGACGGCGGGAATTGTTTACAAGAAGGACGGCGGCTGCATCATTCTCTTGCTGCTTTGAATATTCGATGGCAATTTTAGTAAAACGCGATTCATCAGGAAATTAATAGAATGAGAGGATTCGACTTGGTGGAGAGCGTTTTTTGAGGTTTTTCGGTTTGTGCATTCTGATGAAAATTCAAACAAAACATTTAGACCAATGAAAAAGGGATGATATCCCTGACCATGATGAAGAAAGCAGAAGTCCAGTTTAAATAAATAGTCCTTCCATTAAATAGTTTGTTTACCGCGTTTTTTTTAAAATTTAATTTATATGAAAAATGGATCCAACTCAATTCACACCCGAACAACTGATGCAAAAGGGATCCAAGATCTGGAAACATCTGGATGAGCTGGCAGCCACAGATCCTGAAGTAAATGAACTTATTGAACATTATTTGACCTTGAGTTTTCGTGTCTCACCCCTTACTACACAAAAAAAAAGGCATACAAACAATTCATCAAATCGGCCACTGAAAACGCGACTCAAAACCCATTACAATCTCATATCAAACCTGGTTTCAGAATAGAGACTAAAGAAGCGTCGTCTGATCTATCGCGTGTTTATCACGTCAATTTTGCCGTCACTGATAAACTTGCCGCACCGCCTGCGAATGATCCCTTAAATATCCCGATTTGCATTTCGGAGATTCGTACCGGAGAAGGTAATGTTGACTTTCTTGGGATAGGAAACCAACGCAAAAATAAAAAAACCTCAGACAAGAAGTCAAAAGTTGTCGATGCCATCATAAACCCAGCCGTCTTGGAAAAATGCAACAAGGATTCCTTCTTTAAATCTGATTTGATTAATCTCGTAATTGATTGCATTGAAGAAACTCATAAAATCAAATTATCCAAAAGAAGTAAGTTTTTTTTGTCAAACGGTTTTTTCTCAGTTTTTTCTGCATTTGTTATAACCCAAAGCCATTCTTTTTTATGTTATGTAAAGCCAACAAAATTATCGACAATGAGTACAAAGGTCCCTTTGGCTGGGATGAAAAAGGAAGACCCTTGAGCGACGCCGACATCTCAAAGATGAACAATGTCAAGGTCGTGGCAGAAAGCGCCGAGGAGCACGGTATCGATACCTTGAAGCTTCCAACAACACAGTCATCTATTGAGCTTAAAGCTCAACCACCTGGAGAAGTTTCTGTGAAGCCCGTTATTGAAGTTATTGATGATGGGAGTTGTTGTGATACCAAAGACGCGACTTGGACAGAGAAAACTACTGCGACTCATAGAACTCTGTATTGCAACCTTCCAAATATTGTAAGTTTTCTTTCTTGAACAGAAAGAGGTTTTTTTTAGCTGATTGAGCGGATGAAATCGGTTGTAGAAATCTCAAGCGGAGATTGCAATCAAACTCGTTGGACAAAGCTTGGATATTTCGACAGCTACGCACAAACTCTCAATCCAAGTATCAAACCTCAAAAGTGTGAACCAATGCGAAGCAAAGTTTATTCGATCAAGCAGAGTTTTGAAAGTCAAAATCCCAACAAACGCTCTGGTGGAATAATAAACCCAAAGTTTTCAGATATGTTAAGTTTATTTTTAAGCTGTGAACGCGTTTTGGATTGTTTGTGGAACACACACCCCCTAGAACCGAATCTTTCTTTTTCTTGCAGTATATTTCGTATCCAAGGGAACTTTAGCTTTTCCTCTCATACGATTCAGCTCCTTCTTGTGTAGTACCCAATCTTTGCCCTTCACATTTGCCATTTTTCCCTTCTTTCTGTCTTCCCGTTGCCTGCAAAAAAAAAAAAAAAAAAAAAAGTGAGTTAAACTTCCCCAAGAACAACGCGACCAAAAAAAAAAAACAATACCGTTTTCCAGCATACTCCACCGACTGCGGCCCATCTTCCGAATCCAAACCCTTCGGAACAGCCGGCGAACTCTTTTGATCCCCAGCATACCCCGCAAACAAACACAAAAAATATTTCTTCGCTTTCGTTGAGTTTGGATAATCTACCACCAAACCCCCGGTGAACCCAGCTCTCATTGCCGCCGACATGATCATCTCCACTTGATCTGGACCTTCCGGATAAAATTGGAAAACCGCCCTCGACCCACGCGTCAAGGCGGTATACAATGTACTAAAAAACCGCAACAGTCTTTTTTTGGGTACATGGGTGGACTGGTCTGCGTTGCAGAGCCATTGGATGACTGAAATGCTGATGGCGCCGTCAAAGGAACCAGGACGGTATCCCATTCCTTGTCCCAAATCCTGGAGGAATAAATCTCCTTCGACTTGGCGTTCGTTGGCCACGTTGAGCATGGAGGGGGATATGTCGAGGCCGACCCAGTGGTGGCCGATTTCGTCGAGGCATTCGCCGCTGAGGCCCGAGCCGCAGCCAATGTCGAGGAGGAGCTGTGGTTCGTCGGGGAGACACATTAGTTCGATTGCTCGTTGTGTCATTTCGTATTGGATAGCTGTAATACGGGAACTTGGTTTGACAATACATCAGTCTCAATCCAAAAGAGGTGACGGTGAGGTAGGGCTTACTTGTCAGTATATTTACTGGCTTCTGTGTCATTATAGAAGATTTCTGGCGGAGCAATGTGTTCAGGACGACTTGATGATCCTGATTTAGCACTCATTTTATTTTCTTACAAAAAAAAAAAAAAAAAAAAAAAAAAAAAGGACAAAAAGAGTTTTTTTTCATTCGAACACAAAGCCCTGACTTTGAAGCAACGCAACCAAGCGTGATCTCTGTAAACAACTCTTGGGAAGTCGCTTTTCCAGCAAATTTCCAGTGAGACTCATATACTCCATACACGGAAGTTGCAGAAGCCCGCCTGGAAGAGTGCCAGTCAACTGGTTCGAGTGAAGCATCAGGAATCTCAGCTGTGACAATTCTGTTATTCGAGAAGGTATGTCGCCATCCAGCATGTTGTTGTTCAGATAGAGATAGTGGAGATTCTGCAGAGAACATATTTCTTGAGGAATCGATCCAATTAATGCATTTGAATTCAAGTAAAGCTGCTCAAGATGAACGAGAAGGCCAATTTCCCGAGGAATCGAACCCGTCAAAGAGTTACGAAAGAGGCTCAAGTGCGTCAGATTGGTCAATGTTCCGATCGCTTTGGGAATTCTCCCACTTAAATCTCTGCCTTCCCAAGCGAGGCGATCTGTGTCAAAGTTTACATACAATAGATATGCATATTGATATCGCAGTGGAAAGAGAAACCAACAGCGATCGATTGCATTGGGTGCTGTTTGCAACCCACTTGCGGATGGTATTATTGGCCAGCAAAGCTTGAGATTCAATTCAGCAAAGTGCTGAGTCTCTAGACAATCGCAAAGGCGCCGACAGAGTCGCTTGAGTTTAATAGCTGATGTAGGATGGAGCTTTGCGAAGATTGAGCAAAGAATCTCATCAGGAAGCGTGTTCATTCAATTTCCCTTTTTTGTATTTAGATTCATCTATCCGCAATACAACAAATTACAGCTTATTCTAGATCAAAGTGTGAAAAAAAACTCTGTAACCTTGCAATTTACAGCATGAGCCACTGGTGTGAGAGTCCGTTTTCCTTCAATGTCTGCCTGACATGAAAACTTTCCCGAGCCGCTAATTGTAGAGCTTGTGAAATTGTATATTTCGATTTTAGCTACATCGTCTATCAAGTCTGGCGAAGGCCAAGAGAATTAAACAGAACGAAACTCCCCATAGTCATTCTAAAATATCTTGCACATAATTCTCAAGCGCCTCTGATCCGATTACTCTTGGTTCTGTTGACGTCAAACTGCCATGTCCATCCACTGTGGAAAGTGTATCCGTCAAAACAACATTTCTTTTCCGCTTCAGTGTGTACAAAGCCTTGGCAGAAATCCCAGCCAAACAACACTCCCGCACCGCCCCAGTAGTTCTCAGAAGTCAGGTACACCTGCAGGTCGTTCGCCACAATCGCGCCCGGTCCACTGCCATTGGCTTGGCGAGAGCGGCCAGCTCGGGGTGGAGTTTTGTCAGTTCTTCCTTTGAGTCTGCGAGGCCGACGGCGGCGTTGAGGATTTGGGCCACACGGCTTCGAGGGCTTCGACGAGCGGCGCGGCGATGCGTTTGGAGTTTGTTGGTGTTTTTGTTTTGACTGTCGCAGCGCCAGAGCATATTGCGAGTTGCGCCAAGTGGAAGGACTTCAAGACGGAACAATGAATTCATTGATGCGATTTTTTAATTTTACATGGAATCATCATCACCAACACAGCACATTCTGCAACTCGAAGACCAGCTGCGGGAGAAGGAGAAGGTCACTTTTACTTGCGCTCTGAAACTTGGTCGCTGATGATATCGCTTTAGGATGTGGAACTCGCTGCTACCATAGGCCAGGACCTGCTGAACCAAGTTGCGCTGGTAAACCAAACAATGAATTTCAGATTGACGGAACCATATCTAGTTGAATTAACTTGGCATTCGAGCTCAACTCGCGTGTCAAAGAACTAGAAGCTCAGCGAGAATCCACTAGCACTACAAACAATGACAATACTACCCCCAAACAGCAGCATCCCATCTCTAAAATACCTCTTCCTTCGTCATCCAACTCGTCGAATCCAAAAAAGACTGTTCCGAACCCTCCGAGCGTGCCCCAGCAACAACAACTACCACACCAACAACAACAACTCCAACTCCAACAACACCAACAACAACATCCGAATCCAACTGGTTCACCCTTTCCTAGAACTCCGTCAAAATCAAAACTTTTGTCAAATCAATTACCGCCTTCGCCATCCACACCAGCCACACCTTTACCATACCCCGAACACAAAATGGACCCAAACCTAGCAGCACAAATAGAAAACACGCTTGTCCTACAACTCAGGTCACTCCAAGCCAAATTATCAACGTCTGAATCTCTTCGATCAAAAGTATCAGAACACTGCGAAGCCTTTGAACGAGAATGCACAACAATCAGAAGTCAAAATGAAAAGCTAGCCAACAGCGAAAGTAAAGAAAAAAAAACTCTAAAAAAAACCACGCTTTGAATTGACTGATTGTATATAACACTACACAGGGAAACTGAATGAAAGGATTTGGGATCTCGAGATCCTAAATCAACAACTCCAAGAAACCAACGAAACGCTTGAAAAAGAAATTGCACGCCTACTTCAAAAAATCAAATCCCAGGAACGCGATACAAGCAACATGAAGGACCACGTGGATGCCCTGCGGTTGGCGGAAGCGGGTTGGAACAAGGAAAAAGAAACGCTGCTTTTCAAAATGGAATCTGAATCCAGTCGGAAACGGCGGGAGATTGCGATTTTAAAACGTGAAAAGGCGGAATTGGAAAAACAGATTCAAGAATTGAATCAGCCAATGTCAGTGGTGGAGGGTGGGTTTCAGTACAAGACGGGGGGTTCGGCGGCTTCTTCAACAAGTGATTTAGCAAGACGGGCAAAGTCTCTTGAAAAACTGAGTGATGGAAAAGATGATGGTGAAGCTCGATCCCTTCAGCAGCAACTACAGTGCCAACAGCAACAACAAAACAGCAATAATTTATTCGTCAATTCCTTATCCAAGGCCCTCTCTCAAGCTCATACTCATAATGAAGAGCTCAGACGAGAGAATGCGGACCTTCTCCAAAGTAATGAAGAACTAGATCGACTACTTCAAGAAGCACATGAGACTATTGAATCCATGAAAGTTGGTTGTGATTTATCTTCTCTCGATCGAGATCAAGTGTTTGACCCGTCTTTCGCGGTCAATCAGTCAGTCAACTTGCACGACCAGTTGGCGTCATCAGAATCCATGGAAGACCTTTTGAAATTCGACTTGAACTTGGACCAAGATAAAGTGCAACTACCGCCAACAAATCTTTTGGCGGAACTGACTCAGGCAGATATCGATCTGGCACCTGCAGCCGAAGCAATGGACTCCACAGAAGCATTACCAACAGCAGTCGTTGAATCCAACGATTTGGAGCCTTCAGATACAGTGATTGAAGCTCTCAGCAGTCGGTCTCATCATCAACCCATCATGTCCGACTTTTGTTGTCAAACCGACGATATTCCACGCTTTTTATTGGACACGCGCAGTATATTGAATGAACTGACAGAGATTGAATCTATAGCCCCACCGCCACTACCCCCGGGCTTTTTAGAAAACTCTTCCTTTGGCGATGATGATATTTCGTTCTCGGGTTCTTTTGGATCTTCTATACGCAGTGGTCCAGGTTTAACTTTTTTTTTTTTTTTTAATTTTTGCAAAACGTCTGAATTACTTTTAACTCTCTGTGTATAATAGTGGCTATGCCTGATGTCTTTGATCAGAGTTTATTGGGACAAATGAGTTCCACGTTGCAGCGGAATAATACGACAGGCGGGTTCAAAGCGCGGTCCCCAGAACTAGTTTACGGAGGTCGCGGCCTGACACGGCATCGATCTGAAATCAGTTTCGACCATCAAACTCAAGAATATGTTCAATATGACAGCACAGCGATTGAAGCGTTGACGTCCACCATGATTGGAACATGGGTAACACCCTGTCATTTGAGCTCATTTTTAGTGTTAAAACTCACAAAAAAACCTTAAGTTCCAAAAACCAAATCGACATGGAAAGAAACCACAATTACGGTTCTTTTGGGTGAACCCGTACTCTCGACTTCTTAATTGGTCACACACGGCATCGAACGCGTCATCGGGAAAAGGAATCACAAAAACAGGTGAGGGAATGAAAAAAATATACTTCAATCCATTTGTCCATTTAAAAACTTTTTTTTGATAGCCTACATCAAACAAATCAAATGGATGGAACCCACTGATACACATAAAAACTACCCACCAGATGAAACACATGCGATTGAAATCATATCTCGTCAACGCAGCATATTAATGATTCCGTTAACGTGGCAGGACCATCGCGCGTGGACTGCTGGCCTTGGATTACTACTAAGCAAATCAGCTGAAGGTACCGGTAGCGGTACGGATAAAACTGGAAACCATGGCCTTACTACAATTCCTCTACATGAGCGCTTCAAAATAGTGGACATGGAGTCATCACCTGTACGGAGGGTCGCTGAAGGGAGTGGAGGAACGCCGTTGAGACGAAGTTTTACGCAAATAGCCGACCACACCAACAACGCGTTTCTTGAAGGACGCGAAACCATTGGGTCTCCACAGCAGCAGCAGCAGAGGTCAAAGACTCCCACACCACGGATGGTTCCTGCGCTGGAGAATTCAGGAGAAACGACTCCTGGAAAAGAGCGGAAACCACGCGGATTTTCGCGATTGGGTTTTACACCGCTTCGTTTGAGTTCGACGAGGAGTTTCAGTGGAAATAGTCCAGATGTGGAATAAAAAGACAAAAACGCTCAATTAAAAATCTGAAAACACCTGGACTAGATAGCAGCTATAGTAGCAAAGTATTTAAAATATCAAGACCAGTAGTAGCAAAGTATTATTGGAAAATCTGCTTTGAATATCTAAATATTTACTCACAACAGGAATAACTCACTCAATTAAACTTAAGGCATGGAGATTTGTGTCTGGCTCTTCAAGTGCAAGATCTCAATCGTCTTTTTTTGGTGGAACAGGTTTTATTGGCAGAGTCGTGGCGTTGGAATCATTGGTATTTAGGCAAAAATTGAAATATCCTTAAACATAAGATCAGATGGACGCGCTGCTTATCCAGAAAAGTCGATTGCATAATTATATGTTGTGATAAAATTTTAATAGAAAAGAAAAACAAAAGCACCGCCTCAAACAATCAAGGGAAAAATCCTTCCAAATGTCCAACAACGTTCCCTCCTTCTTGTGGGTCAAGCTTGGTAACTGTAGATCAATCGATATCTCGACCGAATCGTGTCGCAACGTCCATGAGCTTATCAAGAAGGTCAAGGCAGAGGCCTCGTCACTTAACGGGGTGTCCATCGAAAGAATCAATTTGTATACCGGAGATCCAGTCAGAAATGAAGCCCTGAGACCAGGCCTTCTTTTGACTGATATATCTTCGCAGGCGGGATACTCACGCAATGACGATGCACACCCTCTGTTTGTTGCCGTTGGTGAGCTCCAATTCCACCCGAAATCTTAAACTTTCAATAACAAAAGTTTAGCGTCGTCTTCACCGTTTTCTTTGTTCTCCTTTGTTTGGCCGTCTTTACGCTTTCAGAGCATGTCCAACGGTCCTGTTGAAAATCCTGTTAAACTACTGCAACTCGTAACGGAAGAGATATCAAACTTATCTAAAGCTGGAGATGGGTTGGAGAAAATTACACCTCTTTCAAGAGAAAACTCGGAAAAAGCTAGTGGAAGTGGAGTTTCGCTCAGAAGGCCATTCAGACCACAAAAAGATTAGGGTTGTTGAAAACCAAGTCCTCGTATCTTAACGATAATAACCGTTTCCGTACCTTTGACTCATCTTTGGATTATTATGAGTTGTGCCTAGCATTCGAGATTGTCAAGTTTCCGGTGGTGGAGGTACATGCAGTTCTTCAGCCCCAAGTGCTAACAACAACAACGCGTACAATTGGGTCTCCACAGACAGCACTTTGAAAAGTAGTCCGAAGCTTTGGAAGAAAACAACATGCCATCCAAACTTTCCAATAAAGACAGGCACTTGAACCAAAAAAAAAGTCCGAAACATCGAGAAAAAAAAATATATGCCATCCTCACTCTCTTATCCATCCGGCACACAGGGACAGCCTCAATACCGATACCGACTGATGCAACTTCCTGCTGAAGTTGCTCAGCTTTTCGACAATGGCGTTGGGAGCGGTCTTTTGATTCGTGGTGGAGAAGACTGCGATGCCATCCTGACAACAGGTTGAAAGGCGCTTTTTTTTGTGACATGGCAAGGAAGCTGTCCTTTTTAACCAAACGGAAACTGTGTTAGAATCAAGCTCATATGCCGTGAAGGAAGTACAAACTTCTAATACGTTGCTCCTTGTGCACCTTGATCCACACTCTGTCGTCACATCCGATATTGATATCGACACTGAAATCGAGAGCTCTAGCCATCAATACACGGTCGAAGCGTCTCTTTCTTCTGTTGTTGAATTGGAAAATGTGGTCCCAAAAAGCATTGACCAACTTACTCGGCTGTTGGGCCCATCAACATATTCTGGGCCATATCACGAAAAGAAGCGGATGCAAGGAACCGGTCCAGGTGCAGATGCTGTATTATATTCATGGGAAGAGCTGCGTGGACTTGTGCAAGCAAGTGATTTGGAACTGAAGACGGCATTGGCGGAATTGGGTGCTGTTGAGTTTGAAGGTATATCATACCTTGATCATAAGGTTATCTGGCTTTCGTGTTTCTTATCATTTTCTTAAAAGGCTCATTCAGGCTGATAAGTCCTTCGTTCTTGAACGAGTTCATTCAACTATTCATCGCGTCAATAGAGATTGAAGAGAAGGACATGCTTGCACTTACGGAGGATGAAGCTTTGCATATGATGGCTGAACACGATATTCCAGAAACTGTCATTTTGCATTGTCTACATTTGATTTCTGATGAAGTCGGAGCAGGTTTCTGTCTTTTGTTACTCTGCTTTTGTAGTGACGGTCCAAGATAAAGCGACTAAGCCCTGTTTATTAAAAACTGTTATAGAATCTGGTATATTCAGGCTGTCTTCATCGAAAATTTGTCGGACGACTGGGACAGAGGTGATGGTGGCAATGAAGGTAATCCATAAGCTGTCGGACTTTCTTTTATTTACGTTCTTCATGGATAAAGCACAAGACGCTGTTAAGTACATTCATGCAGGAATGGAGGCGAGCGACTCCAAGCGCGTTTGAACCGAATTTGAATTGTTTACAGGTAAACGACTTCATTCTATCTTCCTTACCATTAACTGGTATTTATCACGTCAATTTAGGGGCTATATCTCCTCGAAGAAAATAGCGCAATGAACAATGAAATCAAATACTTTCCGTAAGTACTCGCGAATTTCAAATCGTTGTATGACTCATTTCATTATCTAGCAAATCCAAACTCCCGCCAATTGCGAAAGATCGCCTTGAACATCTATTTCAAGTTCGAAGGAAATGGGCTAGTACAGATATCATGCCTTATATCCAAGATTTGGCAGAAAACAAAAAGAAGCTGGATTTGATGCTTCTGAAGTACGCCCGACTATCCAAAGTGGGAGAAACCGTTTATTATTCTAGCCGTTTCGGATGAGTGTCAATGTGTCATGAATAAATCAAAGGTTGCGATAGATGGTTGACGGGTTTTTTGGTTTGCAGTTTGTCATCGTGTGGGACTTCAGATCTTGAAACCCATCTCTCGCATGCAGTCTTGATGGGCCGTGATCAAATCCTTGCATTTCACAGAATCTTCACCGACTGGAAAGAAGGCGGGTTTAGCTCGTTGAGTAAAAACAGCAGGGTAATCTCACATTCGATCACACATTCATCGCGGACTTGTCTTGTGTCTGGACAAGCACAGCATGGTTTGCACTTTGGCTCCGATGGTGCAGCTTCAGCAGTTTTACTTGGAACGGCAGTTGATGGTTCAGGCATTTTATTGAGGAGTAAAGGCAGAAACAAAAAAAAGACTAAAAGTGAGTGTTTTTGTTTCGGAACACTGCGGGCGAGACCGAACATCAGGATCAAATCGTTGTAATTTCAAAAAGCCGAAGTGGCGATAGGTCAAGGCAACTCAAGGAGGGAGGGGTGTGATCAGAGGGAGGCCCCATCACAGTAATTGGCTGCCTCCAAATTGACGTCAACCTATTCAGCCCATGGATTGGAAAAGAAGATGGTTACAAGAGCTGGATTGAGCGATGACTGTGATGGTTCAGGACAATGGTGGCTAACCCTGTTTCTTTGTTCCAGAAAACTCTCAACGGCAATGTCAAAAGACGATGGTGACACCTTCAAAACATTCCGGTATCGTCTCGCATACTAAAACAATGTTCTTCCTCATCTTTTTCTCCCGTGAAATCGTCGTTGGTATTTCAGAATACGATTACCTCTTCAAGGGTATGTACTTGGTGTCAGTGTAACTCAACGCAAACACTCATACATGAAACACCCATCTTTAGTTGTTTTGATTGGAGACTCTGGTGTCGGAAAATCCAACCTTCTTTCGCGATTCACTCGTAATGAGTTCAACTTGGACTCTAAATCAACCATTGGCGTTGAGTTTGCCACGCGTACGATCCAAGTCGATGGAAAGACTATCAAGGCACAGATTTGGGATACCGCTGGTCAGGAACGATACAGAGCGATTACATCTGCGTACGTTAGGAAGAGTTTGTGATGGGTGGCTTAGTAGCTTCTAAACTTTCCAACCAGCTACTACCGCGGTGCTGTCGGTGCTCTTCTCGTTTACGATATTGCCAAAGTTAGTTCCTACGAGAATGTGAATCGTTGGTTGAAGGAACTCAGAGACCACGCTGACAGCAATATTCAAATCATGTTGGTTGGAAACAAGAGTGATTTGAAACATTTGAGAGCTGTCTCTACTGAAGAAGCTAAGACGTATGCTGGTAATTTAACCGTGATTCTTGTTTTACTTGTTCCTAACTACAACTGCTCTATCATTAGCTGAAAACAACCTCACTTTCATTGAAACATCTGCACTGGATTCCAGCAATGTTGAACCTGCATTTCAAAAGATTTTAACTGGTGGGTCGTGAGCTTTGATTTGTTTCATACATCATAAGGTCTGATTTTCGGCTTGCAGAGATCTACCGTGTTTCTGCAAGCAACGCCTTAAAGGCGGGTGAAGGTGCGAAAGGTCCAGTCACAGGAGGAAAGTCAATCGTTATCGACTCCACTACGACTGCCGCTGTAAGTTTCTTTTATTGTGTATTGTTCTTTTTCTCACAATACACCCAAATTCTTACAGAAACCTTCTGGCGGATGCTGTTGAGTCTGTTTGGGAGGATGTGCGAATTTGGAAGTTATTTAGATTGCTGTTGATGAGTGTGATTGAGGTGTTTTTTGTTGTTATTTTCTTTCCACATAGTTTGTCCCCAGCCTTTCGTTGAAAACAAAAACAAAGACCATATTCTTTCGTCTGATTAATATTCTTCTGATTTCTTCTGTTTAAATATGATGTCAAAATGACTTCAATGGCGGAAACTTTGATAATCGCCGTCCCAACCGGACTAGCCGCCGTAAAGCTATATCTCTGCGGATACGAATGGATCAGTTTTTGTAAAATCATCAGTTCAATTCTGTGCGTGTTGCTTACAAGATGATCTCTTAGCTTTGGCATCGATGGCAGGCCTTTGCCTGACTGCAACTACAGCCCGCATTGTCCCGTTCACCAGACCTGACATGTATCGAATCGAACGAACCGACGAACAAGGACTTGCATCTGGCCTGGCATTGGTTCCATTAGTCTTGAGTTCTTGCCTTGTTCAATTAGACCATCAGGGTTTAAATTCAGATGAACAACGATATCTGGAACTTTTGTTATGCATATCTCTGGGTTTATCAGCGACTAAGACTTGGGTTTTACTGTATTTCCATGGGGTGTGGTCTGTTTCGACTTTTGCGGTATTCCTTGTCCTTGGAATACTGGGAGGTGTTGTGAGGGACCTGCTGAACCTGCAAGGTGAGGAAAGTTTTTGATACTTTTTTTAAGTACATCAATAGTTGACCTCTTCTGCAAAAGGGTTGTCAATTGCATGGGTCATTGGGTTGATCATCGTCTCGTCGTTTTTCTCCCTATCTTCAGTCATTGGACTCATTGTAATTCTGGAAAAGTGCCTTACAATTGGAGAAGCAATGATAATTAGTGATATGTTTGTGTTGTTTGCGTTGGATGCATTTCTCGTACTTCTCGGAAAGGTACATTGTTGAATTCTGTCAACACCTTTTTAATATCTCTTTCCAGAACGCCCCTGATCTGTTAACCATTACCCGTGATCCAATACATCTCGTTTCCCAGGGTCTCATTCTCGGGATGCTGCTCATTGGATTCTGCACGACCCCCATTCTATCACAAATCGCCAACCTGCAACGAAACAATCATAAGCAGACATCCAAAAACGAAAGCAGCATTATCAAACTCTCTATTTTGTTCTATGTAACTGCTGCCGCGATCGTATTGGGTTTAATTAGGCCGTGGTTGCAAAGAGTTTTACCTGACGGTCGTGACCCATTCATTTGGCTCGTTGTGTTTCTCTTTGAGAAACCAGCCGAAAGAATTTGGTTGCTTATTTATTGGCTGTTTGTGGTTTTGATTGGTGTGGTTCTGGCCGTTGTTGGATTTGCTGGAAATTCCAGTGCGGACATCAAAGGCAAAAGGAGTCTGACGTATCTGAATTTTAAACGGAAATATTTCCATGCATTGGCTGTCGGGATGTTTCTTCCTGGATATCTGGCGGAGGTTTGGGTCCTTGAAACTTTGGGAAACATTTTGGCTAAAATCAAGCACCAGGCTGACACAATGCGCCTGTCATTTAGTGTAGCACTCTCTGCCCTGATATTCGTTGAATTTATTCGTGTGTTCTCTGTCTGGCCTGCCGGAAAAGAAGTTGCTTCTTTTTTGCGCAACTTCCTGGATAACAAGGATCGTGGAATATTTATCCTCAGCCACCTGTACCTCCTGATTGGATGTGCATTGCCTGTCTGGATAAATCGAATAGTTTCTTCGACTTCCACATTTCCTGGATTATATGGGATAATAGTTCTTGGCATTGCAGATTCATCGGCCTCCATTATTGGATACCGGTATGGAAAACGACGGTGGCCCAATAGTTTCAAAACGGTGGAAGGAACAGTTTCTTTTGTTGTGAGCATGTTTGGTGCATGCATATTTTTGGATTGGGCGACTGTTGGAAGTGATTTGGGATGGCGGAGGCATCTAACGGTTTCTCTCATATCAGGTTCTCTTCGCTTTCATTGTTTCCTACTGTATTAATTGTTTTTTTTTTTTTTGCTTTTTTTTCATTGAAGGGCTGTTGGAGGCCGTCAGGTTGGTTTTTCTGCTTTTTTGTGTTTTACTTGTTTGCTAATCGTCGTTGCAAAACAGTGCTCAAAATGATAACTTATTGCTTCCATTAATAAGCATTTCACTCTCATTCTTACTCTGAAACCATCGATGATGACATCAGAATAAACTGCCCCTTTCATATTCTTGATTGCCAAATTTTTGGTTTTGAAACACCATCGAAACGCTGGTCGATTCAAAACATTTTCCCCATCTGTAGATGCCTTCCCAATACCAGATCGTTGTTCTAGGGGATGGCGCTGTTGGAAAGACAGGTGAGCGTTTGATGCAAGCCCTCGCTCTTTCGGCAGATCCGGTTGTTACTCCTTTCTCTGGGAGCGGCATAAGCGACTGGCACATGATTGAGGCAGTTGAATTGAGGGCGAATGAAATCTATACATGAATACAATGAGGAGTCGGGGGATGGTATTTGTCGATTTGAGATCTGACAGGATCTCAACATCTCAAGATTCTGGACCTCACACAAGACCTTTTCTTTTCTCCAACATACGTATACGTTCTTACTGCACACTTTATTTTCTGTATTATTCTCTTCTTATTCGATTGTGATTTTAGCCTTGACTATTCAGGTGTGTCTCTATTTTTTGAACATTGTGCGCTAAGACTGCATGAGGAGATTAACCGCAATATTTGATATTCCATTTATGATTTGTTAGTATTGTTTGAATAGTTTTGTAGAGGTGAGTGGTATTCGTAGTTTCTACGGGGGTTGTTGGAACTTATCATTGTTAACAGCACTACGATCCAACGATTGAAGATTCATACCGGAAACAAGTCATTGTAGATAACGAAACATGTGTATTAGAAATCTTGGATACTGCTGGTCAGGAAGAGTTTGCGGTAAAAAAAAAAAAAAAAAAGCAGGCTGCTATCTTTGGCTTGTTGAGTCTGAACAACGTCTATACAAAAAAAAAACAGGCGATGGGAGACCAATGGCTTCGAATTGGTGATGGATTCCTCCTGGTCTATTCAATCACATCACGACAATCATTCAACCGAATTAAACGATTCCGAGAACAAATGATGCGAGTGCGTGAATCTGAAGATACACCCATGGTGATTGTGGGGAATAAGTGCGATATGGCTGGCGAGCGACAAGTATCGACACAAGAAGGAGTTGAACTTGCTAAGCTGTTAAAGTGCGAATTTATCGAAACTTCAGCGAAAAGCAAGTACAATGTGGAAAAGTTAGTCAATAGTTTTCTTTTCTTTGGATTATATATAGTGGAAATGCTGATTCGTTTTTTTTTTTAACAGTGCGTTTCATTTGGCTGTTCGAGTGCTTAGAAAGCACCAATCCAAGCGGAGAAAGGCAAAAGGCGACTGCACCATTATGTAGCTCGGTTCTAACATAAATCAAGGCTTTGCACTTGAATATGCCACCTTTTCCCCTTCTGTTCTTTTTTTTTTTGTTCTTTTGCCTGATATCTCGTTTCTCGCTTTGCGCTCTGCATACTTTTGTATTTAAGAAAAAAAAGACGGTTAAACCCCTTTTTTGGTATCGGTATTTTGATGCACGACCAGGTTCGGGAAGCGGGGGTACTTACACAAGCCTCAATTCGAATCTGAACGAACCAATTTTTTTTTTGTGCATTCTGCCAAAAGAAAGGAAAACCCACAGCCACTTCCAAAACGATGCAACAAACCGCTCAACATAATATTGTAGTTCTCGGAGATGGCGCTGTAGGAAAGACAGGTGAGCATTCAATGTCCGTGGATTGTTGGGATAACCAAAATGTGAGGCTGGACGGTTTGAATTGGGGTTGCTTGGCCGTTCCTGGTTCGACTTCAAGAGCTGGATGGTTGCGCGAACTAGATGCGAAAGGAACATTCTCGTGGTCTCGGCTAGCCGCTGAGTCTAAATGGCAAATGCCGCAGTGGCGGGGATGGTGGTGGCAAAACGGTGATCGGGATCAAATCGTTGCAACGTGGCTGATGATGCTCTCTCTTCACTTCTTTTCTTATGAGCTTACAAACACTCTTTTTTTATTTTTTATGTTTGAATGCTTGAACAAACAGCTCTCACGACGCAGGTGAGGTGGTCGAAATTGTTTTACCCCAAATGAAATGACGATTAACATTCCATTCCACCCATGGTTTTATAGTACTGCCTAAATAACTTTCCGGAGGTGATTGATTTGTTGAATTGTGTGATGCGAATTGCTGGGGGTGCTGAATAGTTCCGTCAAACAGGCCTATGACCCAACAATCGTGGATTCATACCGGAAAAAAGTACTCGTGGATGGAGAAGAATGTATTCTGGAGATTCTAGATACTGCTGGACAAGACGAGTTTCTTGGGTTCGTTCAACTTCGTTGTTTTCACAAAACTCTTGGCATCCTCTTTCAATTAATTTGTAACCGGTACTTAACAACAGGATGCGAGACCAGTGGTTCCGATTCGGGGATGGATTCATATTAGTCTACTCAATCACATCAAGACAGTCATTTAATTACATCAAAGAATACCACAAGGAAATGATGCGTGCTCGCGAAATTGGTGCTGCCCCAACGCCCATTCTGATTGTCGGCAACAAAACAGATTTGGCAGGAGAACGTGAAGTTTCAACGCAGGAAGGAATGGATTTGGCTAAATTATTCAAGAGCGACTTTTTGGAGACTTCTGCAAAGACAAAGTATAATGTTGAAAAGTGAGTTTTTGCTTTAATTTTATGTTTAAATTTCATATTTGATTCTCTGTATTTTTTGGACTTATTAACTTATTAATTGATTTTTTTTTCAAAATCAGCTCATTCCACTCTGTTGTTCGAATGCTGCGGAAACAGCAATCAGTGAGAAGCAGCAAGCCCGAGTGTTGTATTATGTGATGCCGTTGCAACTTGTATTCTTCGTCCGTTGGACGGTTGCACATGTTTTTATTCCCCTCTCTCTCTGTCCGGTCTCCCCTTTTTTTTGTCTTCTTCTCTCATTTATCTCATTCTATATATTGGAAACTATTCACTATTGTAAAATATGAAACATATCAGACTTTTTATTCGTTGTTAAGTTATTTTGTTTGTTTCAAATAATTTTTTTCATCCAACCCAATCGATGGTGTCACTATACAGAATCGTTGTCCTCGGAGACGGAGGAGTCGGCAAGACAGGTGAATGCCGAATCCCCTTTTGTTTTCGATCAAAAACGACACTACTGTTTCGGGTGGGAGTGAGGGGATCTTGGAGGGGATGCCTTTAGCAAGTGTTTGAACCAAATTAGAGAGTCATGTGGTTGTTTTTTGGTTTGTGTTCAGCCCAAAAAAACGAAGGACCGATTCTAACTCTTGTTGTCTCTCTTTCTTCCATATAGCATTGACGATTCAGGTTTGTTCTTTTCTCTGGCTATTGGAAGCTTGTGTGTATCGAGATCTTACAACAACTACCCCCCCTTCCCAACCCCCCTTCCGCTCAAACTGGATTTCGCAACCATTCCCTGCCTTCGAACGATCATCTCTCTCTCTGTATGTGAATTGTACTCCACAAATATCGGAAACCCAACAACAACTTGAACGCCAACAGTTGTGTTTGAACCACTTTGTTGAGGTACGCCTCTCTCTTGGGCTTTGCCTATTCCTAATATGATCAATTCTTATTATTTAATAGACCTATGACCCTACGATTGAAGATTCATACCGCAAACAAGTGGTGATTGATGATGAGTCTTGTAATTTGGAGATTCTGGATACCGCTGGACAAGAAGAGTATACTGCGTAAGTATGGCGTTATAGTTTATAAAGAAAAAGAGGGAGGGTAGGAGGGGGGCGATCGCGTTGAACTGCAGTCTAATCGAAACAAAAAAAAACATGGGATCCGTACAGACTGAGAGACCAATGGATTCGAGACGGCGAAGCATTCCTCCTTGTATACTCAATTACATCGCGAGCAACATTCTACCGTATCGAGCGATTCCGTGAACAAATCATGCGTGTAAAAGATACCGATGATGCCATCCCCATGATGCTTGTGGGGAACAAGTGCGATAAGCAAGCCGAGAGAGAAGTTTCTAAAGAAGAGGGTCAAAATCTTGCGAATAAGTTGAAATGCGATTTTATTGAAACTAGTGCGAGGACTCGGTTGAATGTGGAAAAGTAAGTTTCAAAAAACTCGTCTCATCCTTTTTTTTGTTTCTTCTCTAGTTAACAGTGTTTCTAACCGTAACAAAAAAAAAACAGATCTTTTTACAATGTCGTACGATCACTTCGCGCTCAACAACGGTTGGATAACCAAGTGAAAGTGACAAAAGCCGCAAGCGTCAAGAAGAATACCGCCAAACGTGACGACAAAGATTGTGTTTTGATGTGACAAGTGTTTTCCTTGGGTCTACCCCTACCCTGCCCTCTCTTCACCTCTTTCTTTTTTTTTTGAATTTAAGTGTACTCGTTATAGTCTGTGTTTTCTGTCACCCTACTTTATTCCTTTAAAAGCTTCCTTTATAATCCATCCTATACAAGTAAAAAGTTTTTTTTTGGTACAAGCACAACTCTTTTAGAAAGCAAAGTGTACAAAAATTCCAAAGTATAAAAACAAATCAGCAAACGGTTGATTTCGTTACATGAGAACACATTTCTCGTCCTTGTTGTGGCCTCCTTGTCCTCTTGTTGAGTGATTTCTTGGTGTTTTGTGTAGAGGAACATTGATTTCACTTCGTTTTAGGGTTTTACTGGTTCTCACTTGGGTTTGGTATTCTTGTTCCTTACGAAGTGCTCGAACAACGTGATAGAATGCTCTGAGTATAGAGTTATTGAGAGGAGATGAGAACCATATGTATTAGAAGTAGTAAATAAAATAGAATCGAGAATATATCGCGGAATCGAGAAGGAAACGAAAGAGATTCACCGCCTACGGCGGTATTAACGGGAACAAAATATTCACGCCTTCGGCGTCTTTTCACCGCCTCCGGCGGTATATTTCAATGAAAAAATCTCACCTCTCAACATTAACCCTATACTTTGCACTCGTCTCCAAAAACTCACACCTCAACTTGATTGCCAACTTTTGCCCTTCCTCCACCGAAACCTCCCTCTCAGCATTCAAATCACACTTGTTTCCAACCAATATAATCGGGACATGATCATCCGTATCTTTAACGCGCTGAATCCGTTGAAGGAATCGTTCGATTCTGTAAAAGGTTTCTCGAGCAGTGATGGAGTAGACGAGAACGAATCCTTCTCCGTCGCGGATCCATTGGTCGCGGAGGGCAGTGTATTCTTCTTGGCCGGCTGTGTCTAGGATTTCTAGTTGGCAGGGGATTTCGTCGATGACGACTTGCTTCATGTAGGAGTCTTCAATTGTTGGATCGTATGTCTAAAGTTTCACAATATGACAGATGTTCGGGGAAATTCAGTGGATTGATCACATGCGAAACAACAAATCAACGGACCTCGACAAAGTGGTTCATGCATAACTGTCCGAGAGATAACGGTGGCAACCAGAGGTTAATCAAAACAGAAATGAGATCTCACGATAGCTGCAAAGAAAAGAAGAGACAACTTTCGAAAGTGCGTACCTGGATAGTAAGGGCTGAAGGATTATAAGATGGAAACAAAGAAGGGTTGTTAGAGCTCAAGTTCAAAGGTCAATGAAGTGCCCCCCTCCGTCTGTCATACCCATCCTTCCGCTAGCCTCCCACCAGCTCCATCATACAATCTGAAAGGCTCACCTGTCTTTCCGACACCTCCATCACCCAGAACGACGATTTTATGCCTCATTGGCGTATTGTTGAATAATTTAAGAAAAAGTTTGGTCACACAAGCTTGAAGAAATGACTGGCAGCGAAGAAGTTGTTATTTCCAACGAGCACCTTTCATGTCTCGCTGTGGCTGCTTGGCGCCACTATCCACAAGCTTGTCTTTGACGGAGTTGACGTTGTCCTTGGCTACGACTCGGCGGCGGCGCAGCAGGACTGCTTATCTCACCCGTATGTGGGCACGATTGGCCGCGTGAGCAACCGGTAACTCTTTTGCTTCTTCGTTCTTCTTCTTTGACACTTCTCGAATCGAATCGAAGCATCGCCGGCGCCGCCTTCGCGCTCAACGGCACCACGTACGCGCTTGCGGCCAACAGCGGCGCAACAATCTCCACGGCGGCGCGCGCGGCTTCGACCGCGCGCAGTGGGCATTAGTCAGCAGGACGGCGGACTCGGCGGCGTTCGCGGTCCGCAGCGGCGACGGCGACAACGGCTTCCCGCGCGCGCTCACGGCGACCGTCGCGTACGCGCTGCGCGGCGCCGCGCTGCGCATCGAATACGCCGCGGCGCTCGACGCCGGCTGAGGGCGGCGAGACGGTCGTGGGCCTGACGACACACGCGTACTTCAACCTGGCGGGTTTTGTGCGTCCGTCCATCCTGGACCACGTGGCTCACTTTCCGCACGCGCTGGGCCATCTCAAGCTAGACAGCGCACAGATTCCAACGGGCGAGTTGGTTCGCCCCCTGGACGATCCTGCAATGGATTTCTCTACAGCTCCCAAATCGTTTGGTCGGGATATCGCGTCGGTTCAAGAATTCAAAGGATACGATCACTTTTATATGCTCAAAGACTGCGATGAAATTGCTCATGACCCGATAAAAAAGAAGGAAATGATCTTGGCTGCCGTTGTTTCGTCTCCAAAATCTGGCATTCAAATGCAAGTAGTCACGGATGCGGTTGGATTTCAGTTGTACACTGGAAACTTTTTGGATGTCTATTCCAACCAAAAGTAGTCATCCAAAGGGATTTTATGAGAAACATG
>JAIVFH010000308.1:0-29726 GCA_025765595.1 Obelidium mucronatum
ACGTACACGCAACTTGAGATCTTGTTGTTTGGCTTCCGTAGGAGTGGAATCGACATTCGATGAGCGTTTGTCATCATAATGGAAGATGGGCGAACCGATCTACGATGCATTGATTTACGCAGAGCCTTCTTTTTCGCTTCATCTTCCTCGTCTTCATCGTCAACAGCGTCGCTACTCAACAGAAATTGAAGCATCATAACGACCATGCATTCTTCGTTCACAGTTTCCAGCATTTTTTGAATGGTAGAATAGAGTAGAAGCGGTTGATCCGTCAAAGTCACTGGCACCACTCAAACTACCAGCAACAATATTATCCAGAAAAGTTCCTTGGAAATCTTCCAGAATGGAAGTTGCAATGTCGGCGTTGGGGCATCGAAGGACGACTCCTTGAACAAACTCAAAAACTCGCACCACACACTCGACATCATTTCTGAATACTTCCAAAGGTTTGCGCACATGAAGGGTCTTTTCTTTTGTTGTATCGCCAATTGAGTGTCCTTTGAATCGTTCGGTCCACTTGACGCCGTTGGGAATTCTTGGTGGTAATTGGGAAAAACGCCACCAAGGCCTGCTATAGAAACGGCACTGAAATCTGACGTATTGATGTAGACAGCCAAATCTCCTGCGGCCAGTTCCACCAAAAAGAGCGCACTTCTCCGTGCAAAGTCTCCAGACACACCATCGTCGTGAAGGTATCTCAAAATGTGATCAAAAATAAAAAAGTCATGACCAGTCACCAACGAAGGACTGGTGGCTTCAAACGCAACGGACTTGTCCTGTTTGCCAGGAGCAGACTTGCTAAAGAAGATGTACAACAGGGAAGGGTGATCGTAAATCTTTCCGCAAATATCCAGCTCAAGTTGAAGCAATTCGCGGTCATATGTTACATCTGCATTGGGTAAGCAGGACTCTATGATGTTGAGGATGGGTCGGTGGATGGCATTGTGAACAAGGATCTTTGGGTCCAGAACCAATAAAAGGTTGGTGACAAAGGCAATCACATAGCCACGGAAGCCATTGGGGACATCTGCGTCGCTGAAAGCAACGAGTTTAGTGAGCATATCCTCGCCCAAGAACTTTTCGGTGCAACCGCCTGATTGGACGCCACCTGTTACAATGAGAGAGTCAACAACACAGACAGGCAGGCAGACAGACAGCCAGCCAGAACAATTTACCGTCGACAACCCCGTGTTCCTTGACCAGGATATCGACAATTATATCGAGGTTGCGTGGAATGTCTGTGTCTCTGATGTTCTTTGTCCAGTTGGACTCGGTCTCCCAGTCAACGACAATGTTGTCCCAGGCGCGCTGGAACTGTTTGTGTTTATGTTTTAGTTTTAGTTTAAGTTTGCCTCGCCTCCAAACCTTGTACAGCAGCGCGCCTGGCTGCACCAACAGCACCGACGACATCCGCTTGTTCGAGGAAAGACCGAGGCCAACGG
Source organism: Obelidium mucronatum (assembly GCA_025765595.1). Classification (NCBI taxonomy): domain Eukaryota; kingdom Fungi; phylum Chytridiomycota; class Chytridiomycetes; order Chytridiales; family Chytriomycetaceae; genus Obelidium; species Obelidium mucronatum. Next base: position 1,443 of record JAIVFH010000308.1, read on the forward strand.
AAGTTGGGCTCAGCGGATTCGCGCTTGGCTTCAGGAAAGAGCTGAAGAAGCTGAGCGCAGACATTGTTTGTGTCTTTGTTCAGAGTCGTAATTTGTCTTCTTTTGTTTTCTCTTCTGCAATCATGAATACACAGATGCGCTTGAAGACAATCGTTGACATTAGAGAGGCAATACCAACTCGAGCTGCGAGTCGATCCTTCCTTTGTTTTTCGATATCCATCCGGACTGGGCTCAGCACTCTTGGCCTCTTGGCAGAATGACTTAGTTTTCCATCACAAACCTCAAAACCAAGGGAAATTGGAAAACAGTTGAAGATGAGTGATTTCCCCACATGCTTAGCAGTGAGTCACTGGTGAGAATTTCTCAGGGCTAGTATTTATTAACAATATTGTCATAAGACAGAGGAAGGAAGAGAAACTAGTCAGTTTCATGTTTTCGGTTCATTTGGATCTCTCCAAAATCCATGCAGTATAATCACGAATAATTCTGTCGCGAACACTCGGCTCGTTGTGAATCTCGTGTTCGACTCTGTCATCAGGGAATCCAAAGAATCTCTTGTCCTTGCTTCCACACGCAATCACCCAGTCCTCAGATGCATCTGCGCGTGTGTATTGGTCTCGTGTACTGTGGTATACAATTACTGGCGTTGAAAATTGCCTTGCTAAACGTTTCAGTATTTCTGAATGTACCAGCATGTCTTTCGCTAATCTAAGAAGAAGTCGCGTATTTAGGACAAAAAACTCTTCAGAAAATGATAAACCTTAGGCTGATCCTTGCGTGAACGAGCGGGTCTCTCAAGTATTGCCGAACCACTGGTTCATAACTGCAAAGCCCATCTAGAGCCAAATTATTGGCTTGTGTAAACCTACCGAACCAAGTGCCGCCGATCCACTTCACAATAAGTTGAAGCCACCAAGGGACAGGGGTTCCTGGAGACAAGGCAGGTGCTTGAGCAATAACTCCACGGAGTTGAGGAATCTGCAGCTTGTAGTGATGGACAAACGAGAGCGCCAAGAGTCCTCCCATGGAGTGACCTGCAACAAAGGTTGGGATTCCTGGACGCATGCCGGGTACTTCGATTGCAAGGAGTTGGAGCATATCTGCGAAAACTTGGTCAAATGACTCGTGGAATCCTGTCGAGGGGTACGTTTGTAAATATCATGGCCACGTTGAGGAGACATTGGTACCGTATGGTACATATACCTTTCACGCCATTTGCATTGCGAAAGACTGTTCTTCCATGGCCGCGCCAGTCCATGCCCTTCACAAGAATCCCCGTTAAAGAGAGCTTCGAAAATATCTCCTAGCAGACACAGCCGAGGAGTGGTTATAGAAGTAGTATCGGTTGGAGTCAACGACTGGATCCGCCTTACATCATAACGCTTAACGTGTTCGCCTAAGCCGTGAAAAAATAAAACTTGCGCTTTGATTGTACCGTTGGGCTGTGCGTGGTTGTTTCAGTCGAGACTTTTACAAGCCTTTGTTGACAGGCGAGCTGGATTGCTTACCTTCCAGATATTGTAGAATATTCTGTGCCCGTCATTGACTGCAGAAAAATAAGAACCAGGAGCGGAGTCAGCGCCAATGTCAAAAGGGGTCCTTCTGATTCTGGCACGCTCTGTTGCGATTTTGGAGTTTGGCATTCTTTTCTTCAAAACCATTGTCACTCGTCTCCAAACCTGCTTTCCGCAGTATATAGAATCTACTTTTGATTCTTTCACAGCCAATCAGCTTTAGCCTGCTGGTGCCCTTTGCACCTCTTCAGACCCCACAGTTTTGCACCCTGTTGTTTCAGCACCATGAAAGGAATCCAGCAGCAACAAGCCAGGCAGTTAAACAGTGACTCCCCGATAGTAGCTGTTGTAGCATACTGTGTATCCTCGAACGTGAGCCCTTGTTTTAAGCCCCTTGTTTATTATCTCAATTTGTGATAACACATCAACCATCTCTTTACTTGCTTCGGGACAGTTGATGGTCATCGCCAACAAAGCAATCATGTCCACTTTTGGTTTCAAATATGCATTCTTTGTCCTCGCACTACAAACACTTCTCACATGGATTCTATTGCATATCTGTTCTATCGCTGGTCTACTGTCGTACCGCAAATTCAATGTTTCGGATGGATTCAAATGGCTCCCTGTTTCCATCAGTCTTGTTCTCATGATATATACCTGGGGCAACAACGCTTCAGCATATGAGCATCGATCTTTTCAATGTCTTCAAGAATATGACCTTGATTCTGATGGCATATGGCGAACAGATCTTTTTCCGTGGACCGAAAGTTACGGGGCTGGTTTTGTTGAGTTTTGGATTCATGATTGGAAGCGCTGTCTTGGCTGGTAAAGACAAAAAGAAAACCATCTTTACATATGTTTCGTTTTGACAAAATACTCCCGACTTCAAGGCTGGGACAATGTCATAAATGCTTCTCCAACAACCAACCAAACGGATCTCACAGTCTCCTATTTATGGATGTTAGCAAATTGCGTTACAACAGCATTGTTTTCATTGGCAATGAAGGCTCGAATCACGGGAATCGGATTCAAGGATTTCGATACAGTTTATTTCAATCAAGTTCTGGGGTTTCCTATTCTATTTGTGTGCTCTTTGATTTTTGAGTGGAATGCGTTTGGCGATTTGATTCAACGTTTCAATTCTGCTACAACAGTTAATGGGATTTTGGATTCTGGCGACGGAAGTCGATTGCTGTTTGCCATTTTCATGAGTGGAATTACACAATTTGGTATTGCATATTGTTCTGCATGGTGTTTGAGAGTTACTTCGTCGACAACCTTGAGGTGAGCAAACCTGAAGGTACAGCCAACCGGAAAATGATATAAACCTTACCAACAGTATGGTCGGGACTCTCAACAAACTACCTCTTTCTATCATTGGCATGCTCATGTTTCAAGATTCCATGACGGCACATCGACTGGAAGGCGCTATCCTGGCGGTCATTGGCGGGATTTTGTACAGTGTTGCGAGGAAATCGCAGTATCGAGATAAACTTGTTCTTCCGGTCGCATCAGAAGACCATAAACAGATGCTATTGAGTGATCGTATTGGAAAAGAGTTAAAGGAGCAGTAGAATTGTTTTGACATGGAGGTTTCAATTGCAAAAGTATTGTACTATATGATCTCTTTGAAAGATCTTGATCTTGATTGAAGATTCCAACGAACAGCTGCAAGATTTCAATAAAACAATACTCATTGACTGATTTTTTTCTTATTATTGATTTTCAATCCATTCTACGCGTTCCAAACGACGGCACTGAATGGCTCACTTTCGAACGACACATTCCTCTCGTGTGCGAGAAACAAGTGCTATCAGCGGAGGTGGTTCCTTGGAACCCAAGTCTCAAAAAACACGAAGGTTGCCCGCCCGAAAGAATGCGGAATCTGGAAATCTCTCCACTATGAACCATAAAGCCACTTATTCCTTTTACAGTCTCGTTTGGTCATCAGTGCTTGGCTTCAACACAGTACATATAAATAATTACGTATTTGATGCCTTCGCAATTCGATTCTCCGGATACTAATGCCGAAAAAAACTTGAATCACAGCTTTCTGATTCGGAAAAAGTTCCATCAAAATCCTTTTCCCCTGTTGCCGACGCTGGTGCAACATCTGAATTCAATGGTTGTCTGCTATGGACCATGCATTTTATCCTCGTGATTCCAGTCATTTATTATTACGCGTCGAGATTCTCTGAAATTCAATGGACGGGATTAGGATAGGTTATTGATGGTGGGAATAGCGCGACAAGGTCTGATGGATCAGGCGGAAGTGATTCCCCTATCTTATCTTATGGGACGAAATCTTCAGAAACGCAAGGCATTATAAAAGCAAAAGTTTTTCTCTTTCAAAACGTTCAACAGTGATATTGACTTTGAAAGAATTGTAAAACACGTTTCGAAAATAGTGAGATCCATAAAATCACAATAGCAAACAAAACAGCACGCGTGGCAACCAGAGTCTTTGGAAACTTGAGCAATACGGCAAGCAGCGCGAATGCACCAACAAAAGTAAGCGCTAAGCTCAATGCGTAATCTTTGGCGCATTCAAGCCGAGATGCGAAAATTTCCGCAGGCCCCCATAATCGCTGCAAAGGCGGCGTCAAAAACACACCCACAACCACGCCCCACGAATAGTAAACAGAAAGCATGCGATGAGGCTCAATGTTATGGCTCACAATGCTTTTAGCCAGCTTGCGATCCGAGAAGGTTTCTGCATTCAAAACCGAAACCAGATTGTCACTCCAATACTGAATTCGTTTCAAGTGCACTGCATCCCTATGGATGCGTTGGTACAACGCAATGTATACCAATGCCAAGGCAAGGGACGATGCAATAACGATTGCCAAGACATATTGGGGATGCTCTGCAACAAGTATCAAGAAGTTTACGTCGGCGTTTGTCAAAATCCACGCTGCAGAGGTAAAAATTCCCATCAGAAACCCAGCCGCGACGTCCGAGACGAAGTGCATTCCCGTGTAGCACCGTGAAACGCCCGTTATGACAGCTACGAGAAACGAAATGTAGACAGCAGGAACAAAGTATACATCTGGAAATGGAACACCTTTGAAAGAATACAAGTGGAGCAAAATGGCGCTGAAAACAGACGCAACCATCCCAGAATGCCCTGAAGGAAAACTATAGTCGTGTTCCCAAACAAGCCTTGTAATTCTCACGCCATGAGGGTCAATCCAGACAGGTCTTGGCACGTGGAACCAGTACTTGACCACGGAAATAAGAACATGACTCAGTGCCACACTTCCAGCCAATGCCCATAGGAGGCCAGGATCGTAGTCCAATGCAAGAAGAATCGCATAAAAGAAAATCAAGATGTATACTTGAAAAATGTAGTGTAGAACGGAGAAAGGGTAGTAGAGCACGTTAAACAGTGTGCTATTGCTTTGGAGCTGTCGGATCCATTTGAGTTCCAAGAAATGGCCATCTCTCATTCGGTGTTCGTAAGCAAACTTCTCGTAAACTGGGATTTGAAGGTATGGCTTATTGAAGCCGCTTGCGATTTGATTTCCAATCACGCTGGCAGCTTCGTTTGAACTGGCAAATTCGGATCTTGTTCTTGCGGGCCAGATGATTAACTCGTCGTTCCAATTTGGTGTCCCCATCAATAAGAAGTAGTCAACAAACAAATTGCCATTCAAACACCGCATATTGAGAGGAATTGGAATCGACAGCTTCTTGCTCACCGGGACAATAACTGCATCTGGATCCATGGCTTCGAACATGGGGTCCATAAACATCGTCACAACATTTTCACCACAACTAGAGCCTTGTGGGAAAACGATAAGAGCATCATTTGGGTTCTTGCTTCTCCATACTCGATATGTTTCCTCAAGTTTAACACCTTTTGGTTTTACGAGTGTTTTCAACCAAGGAACATATTTTGTAAAGGACGAAACTTTTGCACCAATGACACATGTAGCATCCGAATTCAATTGAAACAAAGGTAACAAGTCATGGATACCGTGGTGCTCCATGATGATGTGGCTATTGGGGGGTAAGCCTTTAAAATCCACCATTGAAGACAGTTTGGATATCGTGAAGGAGTATCCGATCCACCCAAAAACCTCCGCCAAAGAAATAACTTGCTTTTTGGATTCGGTGTTGATGAAGTGGCACATGTAAAGAATCAGCAGTCGCGAGATAGCTAAAAGTAGCCCAAATGGAACATACAAGATCCAAAGGGCGTGGTACCAGCGAATCCTGTCCCAGCAGACTCGAGTTGAGGGGTAAGCCAATTCCAAATCGAATGCTGGCTGATTATCGCTTCCGTCTGTGTTGGGCAAGGAATCTGTCATGGCTTATCCCAAGATCAATAAAAAGTGCAAAAGTCACAAGATCAATAAAAGGTGCAAAAGCTGAAAAGTCCTAGTTCAGCCTCATTTTCTGAGGCTTGATTTGAACACCTTTCACAAACACGCCAAAGTCGGTGCCCAATGTCGAATCATCTTAACAGGGCCGTTACGGGTCAGAGGGCTTCGGCTGGTGGAAAATCTATTCAAAAGTGACTGTCGCATCAACGCCAAACAATACTTGTAACCCGGGTGAAGTTTATCCATCAAATTGAAGCTTATTCGTACATGCAAACACACTAACAAAGCCATAGCAATAACAGATGTCCACTCTTTGTGGTCTCCAATTCAGATCTTCGCCTTCCAGAACTCTTGTCCAAACGCATCCATCGGCGATTGTCTCGTAAGACTTCTGCTGCTGCAATCGCATAGGTCAAGGCCAAGTTGGCCAACTCCTTAGCTTTCGTGTGTTGGAACACTATTCTTAAATTTGGCAAAAAAAAAATGAAAAAGGCGCGCTCCTTTTGTTTGAACTATCTCACACTTATAACCACGCTAGTAATCGCGCGTAAGATATCATTTAAATCCTTCTCAGATTCATGCAGCTCAAACTTTTGCTTGAATAGACCTGTACTTCTTCTCAGGACGAAATCTCCTGTCAAAACTGGGACATGCAGTTAAAAACGCCCAAACCGACAAAGGCATGAACTATGCAGCTAGTTCATGCGCGTGGCTAAATGATTCTGCATCGGGTTTAACTGATTTCCTGAAAACCGCCCGCCAACAATCACCAGAATCTCAATCAACCAACTTCGAAAGTCTAGTTCAAAACAATACTATTCCACTAAATTCACTTGACGAATTAATTTTCAATCATCCTTCAACAACTTTTCTCCATCAAACATGGAAATCAACTTGTATACCAACCGTAAGACAAAAAGAAATGCTCTCTTGGCATCAGGTACCCCGAATTTATGACCATTTTTTACGACGATGCCGCCGTGGATCTGTGGGTTCGACAGCGTTTCACTGGGACAAAAGTATCGATTGTGTGGGATTGGCTCGCGAATGATACGGAATACACGCTTCCTGCTGTTCGAAGTAGTAGACTGGTACATCCTGGTGTAAAAAGATCCGATTTGTTCCGACTCATGCTCATGTGGTATTACGGAGGCTTATACATGGATGTGGATGTACGCTTCCTTCAATCGTGGAAACCACTTTTGGTGAACAATACAGCATTCATCGCGTGGGAGCCCAGCGAAAAGTTGGATCACGCGGTGGCAGGAGTGCTAGCAGCTGATGGAGCTGGGCATCCCTTCTTTTCCTTCATGCTCGAGCATATTATTGATGATTTACTTCACAGAGGGCGAGTAGACGCGAGAGGGTGTCACCCTGTCGACTGCTCAGGCCCTCAGGCCATTGCACGCGCTTATCATAAATATGCCAGCATATGCTCAGTTAAGGGAAGCTTTCCTGTTGTGGCGCTGCCGAACATATTGGTGGACGGTCACGGAGGAGATGAGTGTCCTGGCTGTATTGTTAATCATGTTGGGACTTGTTCGTGGTGTAGTCAAACGCACCATGGCGTGGATATTAACAACTGTACAGAAGTGGCTGACTTTATGCCAAAAGGAAAATACTTTTTAGTGACGCAATAAATAGCCATGATTTTTGCGTCATCTATTTCTCACTCAAAACAGAACAAACCCCTCCGACAACAAGCAAGGCAGGACTGATTACAGCAGCTGTCACGATCTTCTCATGAATATCACTTAAAGTTCCTTTAACAACGCGTTGATCTTGGCAAGTCCCCTTTTCAATAACAGCCGCTGGTAAATCTGATGGGTAACCGCGACTTATCTGAAATGGAAGTGTTCAAACACAGTGATACGAACTTCATCTAAAAACTTACCATCAGATCAGACAATCCCTTCATTCTTGCGATCGGCATGAAAATTACAGTAGTCCTCATCCCACTTCCCCACGAAGGAACATCTGGCCAAGCCCCATTTTCTCCCCGAGCAGTAAGAACTAGCACACTGTCACTCAGACCTTTAAATGTAGCGGGAATTCCAACACTACCCAAAACTCCATTCACACTTGATACCCCAACAACGACCTCAACATGAACACCCCTCTCCCTAAAAAATAGCAATTCTTCTCCTCCACGGCCAAACAAGAACGGATCTCCACCTTTCAATCTCACAACGCGCTTTTCGATTCTGCTGAGTAATTGCAGTCATGCACATTTCGTTTGCAAGGTCTTGCACGGCATCACTTTTTCCCTTTTCCTTTTTTGGGACATAAACAATGGGAATATGTTTAGGAATAAGGGAGAGGATCTGTGGGGATACGAGAGTGTCTGTCACTATTGTGTCTGCCGCGTGGATTTGTTTCAAGGCAGCCAAAGTCAGAAGGTTGGGGTTTCCAGGTCCAGCACCGACAAGTACCACGACAGGCGTCGAGCCAGATGAAATCAAATCGATTTCCAGTTGGGGAATTTGGATGGCCTCTACCGCGTCTTTTTTTGGAGGGTTTGGGGAAATGGCGGGTAGAGTCCAAGTCTTTAAGCCGGGGAAGGCGGCTGAAAGAAGCGAGAAAGAAACTCGAACTGGATAAAGTAGAACATTGAACCATAGCGACCCAAAGAACCAGACTGTGGACACAGTAACTCCGACGGGATCTTTGATGATTTGATTTATAGTTGGAACCTTGCGCCAAACAGACGGGATTTTCGATAGAACCCCTCCCAACAACCCTTGACTTCCATTTAAGCCGTTGGGCCCAGGAGGTTGTTGCTCTCCGCGTTCATACGCTCCAATCAGCCTCAACACATCTTCTTCTTCCATTTCAGCCATTTGCTCGAATGTCCAAGCATCACAAAGTCGGCTCATCCATTGCATTCTCTTCTTTACTAGAGAGACGACGCTGACTCCAGGAGGGGCAGGGGCGGTTTTTATCCTTGTCCTCAGATGTGCGATTTTGGCAACAGCTTCACCCGTTCCTGCCGGAAGTGTATCTTTGATGTGAGTTCTGAGCCTCGCAGCAAGTCTTGGACCACCACCATTCGTGCTGACTCCGACCTAAACGTGAGGAAGTTAACCGCGTTTCTGGTTGCTCTATTGTCATTGAAGAAAAAACATGACACACAAAACCTGAACTAAGCCTTCCTTGAAGACGGCAACAAAATAGAAATCACACAGGTCAGGAACATCGGCGCAATTGACTGGAATTCGCAGTGCACGAGAACATTCGGCGATTCGTAAACTGTCGGCATGTTCATCAAGGCAACCAAGGACGCAGTGATAAGTGCTAGCAAATAAAAGATTAATAAGAATAAAAGGAGGAGGAATCACAGATTCTACTTACCGTGGGTTGTCGTTCTCATCCAACTCGTCCATGTCCATATAAAGATCCTCGACACCCTCAAAAGCCGCCTCAATGTGCTTTACAAGACCAGGACCCACATACTTTTCTCTTAAACCTTTAAATCAAGTTACAAACTCATTCAAGTATAGCAAAAATATTACCGTCGCAGAGGGTGTTGGATGGAGCAAGGACAGTGACTATCGCAGCTGCATCGAAAGCATGTCCAACCCGAGACAAGGCTTCTTTGTTTCCGCCAATTACAAGGACATGTTTTCCACTCAAGCGAAGGGAGACGAGAAGTCCGGGCGAAGTTGTGATTGTGTTTTCCATTTTTACTGAATAAAGATCAAGAACAGGTCTGGATCGCATTCGCCAGCATTATCAATACTTCAAAAGTAATCTGCCGATATTCAAATGCAAGAAAGAATAGATTATATATCGAGGGAGTCATTCTTCTATTCGATAATCGATGAGCGCTGTCTTAAAGTGGATCGATTCGTGACGGCACAATTAGTAGTGGAAGAGCAAAAGGCTAAAGCGCAGTGTACATTGCTGTCCCAGATGATTGTCCCGTTGCGAATCTCCGAAAGTGTGGCTGGCTGCCAAGTTCCAACAAAAATGAAATGCCAAGCTATTTGCAAGTCCCTAAGTTCTTATCCACAAATGGCAATCATAACAACACCCGCCTGGATGACTCCAGTTCGTAATAGGAATGATAATTACCCACCAATGTTTAATTCCCATCCCCCAGGTCGTTGTCTTCAGCCCCATTTGGATTTTCTATCATGTCCTACAATCGAAGGGTCTTTCCAACACACAAATTGTTTGGATCGGAGTACCTCTGATGCTCTTGCCTTTGATGCTGTTTCCTAGTGCTGATCCTTTGACGGGCGGCTCTATGGGTGTCTGGACAACCATGTTTGCCATCCGAGTTTTTGAAGTTGCGACTCTTCCTCGGTAAGAAGAATCATGCCGGTGTGGCTGTAGTTTAATTTGTCAATACAGCAAAACGCAACAACAATGGACGGTGACAGATGTTTACAAGATTGTGATTGTTGGATGGCCAAGAAGTCAAAGACGAAAGCCAGTGAAGAACACCATTTGGACTCACCTTTCAATGGTCGGCGACTTTCTGTTTTTCCATATCGTTCAATGGCTAGTTGTAGCCTATTTTAGAAAATATGGTTTCCAGCATAACGTGTACCTCGTTGATATTACAAATATTCGTCAAGCTGTTGATCATATTCTTGTTGCTGTGGTGCTCTATAGCTCGATGAGAGCCAGTTGAGTATACACCCCATCCAACAACCATCTATAATTTAATATGCTAACACTACAAAAATCTAGTGCATATTTGGCGACTTCTGCCAATGATTCTGTATGGGGAGCCTGTTCCAGCCCTTTTCGACCATCCTTTCCGAGCGCATTCTATGCGCGATTTGGTAAAATAATCGCCGAAGCTTCTTATATCTATTTTTTATTTAACTTAAGTTACTCAACCATCAGTGGGCCAATCGTTGGAATCTTCCCGTTCAAGCCTCTTTGGAGCGGGGAATATACAGACCGATTCTCAAATGGCTCGCAGGACAAAAAGTAAAAGGAGACATTACTTCCACAAACCGTAATCCAATCGCTCCAGCAATCGCTACAATGGCAACGTTTTTGGTTTCTGGGCTACAACATGAAATGTTCAATGTGCATCTTGCGCCAGACCAATCTTTTGGACCGAACTTGATATTTTTTCTATCAGCTGGCGTTTTTTGCGTGTTGGAGGGATTGCTCCAAAGAGTGACGGGATATGGAGTGTCTTGGGGAACAGGAATTGGTTGGATTTGGTTGAATTGGATCATGACAATGTCCACTCTTATCATTCTCAGTCCCCTATTTCTTCGCCCTTATATATTTAGCGGTCTTTATTTTTATCAGATCCCTGCACCTGAACCCATCATTGAGTTTTATCAGCATTGGATTTGAATCTTTCTCAAGTTTTCAATAAAAAAAAGGATGTTTATTTTTTCACGATTTGAACTCAATCAAACCTTCTTTTTCTACATCTCTGAGATCGAATGGCAAAACTATTGCTATTCGCTTCTGTTTTCGTGCTTGTGCCGTTCTTGCTTGGCCGTATAATAATCCACCAAGGATTGCCAGGAATACGCCTTCTAACCGATATATTGTGATATTGTCTTGAAAAATAAGCATGCTGACGATCGAGAGCGGGAGTTTGTTTAAAGTTCCGACCATACTGTGCAATGCAAATGTAAATACGACTGCAATCCAAATACAATCCCATACAACAAAAGAAGAGCATACCTCAAAGTCGTGGAAGAAGTAACCCTCAAACACCATGCAGAGCAATAAGCGATACCAAATTGCGTTATACCACTCACGAAAATCGCGGTCGCCAAGCCATTCCAATCGGACCCTTCCTCAGCCCTTCCCAAAAACCGAGAGTTCAATTCTACAAACGCGTTCCGCTCAAACAGCAAGGAACAAATTAACAGAATCGGGAATCCCAAGGCTTGATTATAGTACACTGTGTCAAAGTCCTTGAATCCGATTCCACTGATTTGACTTTTCATAATTAGACTGAATGAGGCTGTTAGGACGCAGTTTGCAAATATCCAGAAATAAGAAGTGATAATATCGGCCTTGTCTTTTACAGAGGCATGCACGACTTCATCCCAACCTGCAAGATACAAAAAAAAAAAAAGAATCGTAAATCACGCGATTCCAATTACTTCCAAAATCTTACCAGCTAATACAGCACTTAAGACCATAAACACGAAACTCAAAAGAATCATTGGCGTCACAACAGGTCCCTTCAAGAACAATCTTTCTCCATACGCAGTCATAATCAGCGTCATATTCTTATAAATATTGAATAAAGCAATGCTTGTGTATTGCAGTGCCATTGCTCCCGTGTAAATCATCAGAACCAGGGTAATTGTCACGGGTAACCATTTCAAAGCGTCTTTGGAATTCAATTGCCGGTAAGATATCAGACCTGCTCTAGAGCATACAATCAATATTGTAGCAGTAATAAACGTTTGGAACGAAAGGATCAAGAAAGCGTGTTTGAAGTTGTATGTCGACATTATGACTTTGTTTGCAAGGACCATAAGCTGCAAAAGAGAAGAAATGCAACACGTTAAATAAAAAAAAGGAAACCAAAGATATGTTTTAAATCTCACATTTGAAGAAACGCAGTAAGAGAGCATTGCTACAGCTGGAGATTCTGAGGAGAATGAAGGGTTTCCGATTTTACGCGGTTGAATCGGCGAAACTAGACCAGTCATTTCGATTGCAATAGTCAATCGATTGAACGCAGAGGGTTTGTTTTTCTGGAAGTTTGTAAAGTCTGACCGAGTGTTGCTGAAAATAGAATGCAATTAACAAACTAACGCAATTGGCAGATTAACGCTTTCAATTTTTTGAAAGATGCCGTGTATAAAAGCTTAAAGTACAGCAAGTGTGAGAATCGTAATTTCTTTATTACGGAGGTGTTATTACTGAATTGTGTCACATTCAAGCCAATAGGTTGCAAACGTTGACCTCAAATTCAATCCAGATACTTTATTCACTTTGAATTTCTTCCAACACAAATGCTGGAAGGCTTGTTTCGAAATCAAGGATTCCGAATCTTGGCCAAACACAGATTTCGAATCGACCAAAAAAACCACGCTACTACAAAAACCCAAACAAGAGCCACAGATTTGAGCCATAAAAAAAATACAACAACAACAACAACAACAACAACAACAAGAAATTTAAAAATATGCCTGCTACTTTATACTACCCGGTCCTCTCTTCTGGATCAGCCAATGTTATCACCGCCTGTGTGCTGGAATCCTGGGTTCCAAGCTAACTGCCCAACAAGTCGATAATACAACCAAAACAATTCTCAGTGGACCTGACGCTGGCAAAGACTTCTTTGCCGTTAACCCGAGAGGAAACGTTCCAGCAATTGTCCTTGAAAATGGAGACTGCTTGACCGAAAATTCCGCCACACTCCAGTGGATTATCGATAACGCAGAGACATCAATCGGGCCAAAGATTGGAACACAGGAGAGGTGCGTATTTTACTATTGCTTTTTGTTTTTTTTCCCCCCATCAGAAGAGAACGGTTACTGACCAACCCTTATCAACTTAAGACTTGCACTCCAAACCAAGCTCAGCTACATCTCTTCTGAACTCAACGGAGTAAACCACGACCTGTTCAACCCAGCTACAACAGCCCCAGTCCGCAAATACCTAACCGACAAACTGAAACTCAAGCTCCAATACATCAACAACCAAGAACTCGCAGATGGACGCGCCTATTGGATCGGAAACGGATACACTGTCGCTGATTCCTACCTCTACTTTATTTTGGCTTTTATCGGATTCATTGGAATCGAAATCTCCCTGTTCCCGATCCTCAAGACTTACCTGGACGGCTTGAACGCTTTGCCCTTCATCAAGGAAGCCCACTCCCTGATGGAAAGCACAAACGAATCCGGAAACCGTTACGCTGTACTATCACCCACTTAGCAGTGGAATCGCCAACGTGATTGCGGCCCAACGAGCTGGTCTTCTTGGAACGCGTGTTGTTGCCCAACAGGTAGACTTGGCGCGCAAAAGAGTCCTCATGGGTCCACTCAAGGGAAGTGATTACTTGCCAATCAACCCGAAAGGAAACGTTCCAGCGCTAGTCTTTAGCGATGGAACTGTTGTGAACCAGAACGCTGCTACCTTGCAATGGATTTTGGACAATGCCCAAGGGCAATGCCTCGGCCCTGCAAACGGAACAGAAGAGAGATATGTGCTTCAATCAAAGTTGAGTTACACTTCTTCCGAGTTGCACGGAGTTCTTCATGATTTGTTTAGTCCTGCGACAAGTGTCGAGGCGAAAGTGTATCTGTTGGCCAAGCTGAAAGTAAAGCTGCAGTTTTTGAATGATGGTGAGTTAAGGGATGGGAGAAAGTACTGGGTTGGCAACGAATTCTCTGTTTCTGACGCGTACTTGTATTTTATCTTGTTTGCGATTGGGTTGGTTGGACTTGAGTTGGCGGAATTCAAGAATTTGAAAGTTCATTTCGAGGCGTTGAATGATTTGGATTTTGTTCAGGAGGCTCATGCGTTTGTTGCTCAGCACAAGGCTTGAACAACGTTGTATGGTTCTTGTCTTTATTTCTTTTATTTGTTGGTTTTAACTGATAGATAATACAAAAACTATTAAAAACCCCATCAAATGAATATGAGTCAACGATAATTATTTTTATGTTTTCCTTGAATACTGATATTGAGAAACCGTTGACCCAAAAAATTGGTAGAATCAATGGATTCCTCAGATATCAATATCCAAGAAGAACAAAAAAAACATAATCTCAACATAATCTCGTCTCTCAATTTTGATATTGACAGGCTCATTGACTTCCAAAATTTTTTTGGTGGGAAAGTCAAAAGTCTGACAGATATCAAAATCAAAAGAGGAGTTCATTGTTGTGAAAGGGGAGGGAGGGGGGAAGTCAATCACTATGATTTGTTCTTTTTTAATTTTGAAGATGGAAAAGAGGGGGGAATTGGTGCTGCCTTTATAGCCTTTTTCATGCTTGGTTCAAAGGGGTCAAAGGGGTCAAAGGGGTCAAAGGGGTCAAATAAATCAAAACAAACAAAAAAAAATTATATCAAATGTGCATGAGTTAAAAAAAAAAAAGCAAAGGGTTATATCTATAACCAACGGAATTCCAAGCAGAAAGTAAATGCTCAAAATTAGAATTTTTATTTGGATCTGTTTACGGCTCCTTTTGCATTTCCTTCATTTCCATCAAGTGTTGCTTTTCCAATTCATCTGATTTCGGCGTAGGAGCAGCAGCAACAACAGACGGCACAGATTCCTTCTTTTGTTGCGCCTTGGCGTAACAATACAAGACACCACCCAGAACAGCCAAGAATACTCCTTCCAGCCGATGCGCTGTGATGGCGTCTTGGAACATGAACATACCAACGATTGAGAGTGGGAGCTTGTTGAGTGTTCCAGCCATACTATTTTTCATCGGGAAAAGATATTCAGAACCCCCTTTACCCCAAGTCAACTAAAGAAAAAAAAATCACCTTAATGTAGTCGACGAAGTAACCCGCAAACACCACGCCGAGCAATACGCAATTCCAAACTGCGTGACACCACTCACGAAAATCGCCAACACCAGCCCATTCCATTCCCCTTCCTCCGTCGTTCCCAGATACCGAGAATACAAATCACTGAATGCGGCGCGCTCAAAGATCAAGGAACAAGCCAATAGAATCGGGAATCCAATTACTTGGTTGAAATAGACTGTATCGAAAACCTTGAATCCGATTCCACTGATTTTGCTCTTCATTGTCAATGAGAATACTGTGGTTGCTATAATGTTGGCGGTCATCCAGAAGTAGGATGCTGCGAGGTTGGTTTGCTCCTTTGGGGTTGCATGCATTACATCATCCCAACCTGTATGATTTCAAGAAAAAAAAGAAGCATTAGTAACTGTCACAGTTCCTCTCCAAATATCTAATATGGTTGGTACCTGCAATGACGGCACTTGCAACAATCAACGCAAAACTGAGTAAAATGAGTCTCGTCACAGGAGACCCGTTGAAAAACAGCCATTCACTGTACGCCATCATGATCAAGCCCATATTTTTGAAGATATTCAGGAGGGCAATGCTCATGAAGCGGAGCGCTGTTGCGCCAGTGTAGATCATCAAGACGAGACTGATTGTAACGGGTAGCCATTTTTTGGCATCTTCAAGGTTGAATTGACGGTGTTTGATGAAGCCAGCATATGCGAATGTGACAAAGATGAGGAGGGTTATAAGTGTTTGGAAGGCGAGCACGAGGAAGGCATGTTTGAAACCGAATGTGGACATGATGACCTTGTTTGCGAGGACCATCAGCTGAATACAGTTTACAACAGATTCAGTAGTGGTGGGGAGTCGGCGGAGCATTCAGCGTAGGGGAGGTTACAGAAGTTAGATTTGCAGCAACTATGACTAGTAGTGCCTTACGTTTGAAGACAGGCAATAGGCCAAGATGGCAATCACTGGCGATTCGGTGACATCAACTTCTGGCATTTAGCTTGTATGTTGGAGTTGGTGGCGGATCGTGAGTGACTTGAACCAATCAGAAGTAAAATCTTAAATCGAAAACGTTTCAGCTTTTACCAACCTACTAGTAGAGCGTGCTTCTCTTTCTGGTTAAAGAGGATTATAAATGCCATAGTGAAGCAAGAGTGCCGTTTTTTTAGTTGTTCCTTTTCGATCAATAAAGATGCAATGTGAAAGTAGACATTGACCACACGGACTACTCTGCATGCACGATGTGCTTTATTCTCTGCGCCAAACTGTTGTCGAAACTGTCGAGATGCATGCTTGACTTGATCGCAATAATTTTTTCGCTGAAGAATCTTATCTGACACTTGCCAACAAAACAAATGTCGCTCCTCTCCGCGCAGCTCTCAGACCGCCGCACTCTGCCGCGGGCGGCGTCCGCGCAGACGCTGCACCTCGCGTCGCCGCCGGCGTCGGCCGTGTCGCTGTCGCTGTCGCTGTCGCGCTTCGTCGTCGCCAAGCGGCGGCCGTCCGACGCGCGCGCGCAGCCAATAGAAATCCCGGGCGAAAATCCCGCAGCGCACGCGTCGCCCGCCGCCTCGTTCCTGTCGCTGCACTCGAACGCCTCCTCGACCGCCTCGAACGCCTGGCGGAACACATCAACAACGCTGTACGAGGAGGGCGACCAGTTCGACGAATACACGCTGATGCGCGAAATCGGTCACGGCGCCTTTTCAAGGGTCTTTGAAGCCACAAACACATGCGATCCAGGTGGCGAAGCAACCGTCGCAATCAAAATAATCAGGAAGCCAAACTTGTCTCCCCCGCCGAGTCCAGTGCTCAACTCCCTGTCTCACTCCATGGAGAGTCTGCACATTCAACGCCACATTTCTATTCCCAGTCTGACTCTCTTGCAGCGACACATGGAGGCGAATGATAGCTTGCCGAATTCTCCTGCACACAAATCACTGCGAAATACAGTCAGCTCCAGTCCGGCAGTCTCGGCCTATTTTCACCAGCAATCTGTAAAACTGAGGAGTGCTCAGAAATTAATGGACAAGGAAACCCGAATCTGGGCATCCCTCTCCCACCAAAACATTCTTCAAATCTACGACGTGATGGAAGTAGACGACGCGCTTTGCATTGTCTCGGAACTTGCCAAAGGAGGCAATCTGTTGGACTTTTTGACCACTCGCGGCCGCATTGTGGATTTGGATGGGGTTGCCAAACCAATGTTTCGTCAGCTTGTGGAAGCAGTCGATTATATGCATTCTACGGCGGGAATCGTGCATCGCGACTTGAAGTTGGAAAACATCATGGTGTTGGAGGATTGGAAAAATGCTGGCGGCGAACTACAAAATTTTATACCCACACTCAAGATTTGCGATTTTGGGTTATCGGATTTCATTCATGGCGATTTGCATGAAGTGGATGAAGAAGAAGGAGAGGAAGATGCAGTTAGTCCTTGTTCACCATGTAGCAGCAATGCATCGTTTGGTGTTGGATCGCTTCATTACTGCTCTCCTGAGGACTTGCGTGGAACAGTGACTCCTCAAAACGGTGCCCCCTCGGATATCTGGGCTCTTGCTTGCATACTCTATGCGATCGTGACGGGTGGCTTGCCATTTAATGATTGCTTTTTGCCTCGACTACAAATGAGCATCTTGAATGGTTCCTTTGACGAAGAGAGGTTGGACAGAATACTCTCGGGCGGCAGCAAAGACAAGAACCCTCTGTACATTCTTTTGAAGGGAATGTTTGACGTGGACGTTACAAAGAGGCTGACTCTTTCACAAATCTTGGAGAGTGAATGGTTGAAACAGTGATGATCATCATCTCCTCCCCTGCTAAATTCTTTTCAGTTTTCTGTACCATATATATAATAAAATGAAGTGTAAAATGTTTTTATTAATAGTGGAGATTTTATCATGGTAACCATCGGGAACCAGGTGGTGGTGGTGGTTGCTGTTGTTGAAATGGTTCCACACCTGCAACATCCTGCAAATCCAAAGAATTTCCAAAAGTCCGCTGTTGCTGCGGTGGTTGTTGCTGGTTTCCTCGAAACAGTGAATGTAAGTTCGCAGTCGATTGGTATCCATGTATCTGAAAGTTATGGATCCCTCGCCTGACGGCTGACACAATTTTGGAGAAAGCATCAGGCGAAATACTTTCTGTGGCTGGACCTTGTGTATCAATGTACTTTTTTGGTTCGTTTTGAGTTAAAAATGATGGATATATCGCAAGGACTCATGTTTACCAAAGAATCACTCGCCATAAATCCAACAACCGTGGTAGACCAATCGTGATCTTCTCTTTTAGGGCCAACTACGACAATGATTTTTGGTATCTTGATTTTCCGGATAAACTTGAATTCGTCAGTGCTTGGTAAAAAAATGTGTGGTTATTTTTTTTTTTTGAATTTAAGTGTTCATCCGTGACAATGAAGTTGTTTGAGTACGTACCAATTCTCTGAAGCATCGTATTCCGAAGATACACAAATAACAGCGAATTTAGCTTTTGTTTTTTTGAGTTATGGAGTGTTAGAATCATATCCCGGTTTCAGAATTAGGACGGTGTGGCTGGTACTCACAAGGCTTAATTGCACCCACAAGGTGCTCATACAAGCGCTCTCCACCCTCCAAACGATCCACATCCAACCAACAGGGGAAACCAGCCGCCGTCAGCTGCCGTGCTAAATCTCTTGGATCACAAGACTGTAACCAAAAAAAAAAAAAAAAAAAAAAAAAAAAAAAAAAAAAAAGCATGATTATCAGCGTTCTACATGAGGTGAATAGTCGTTAGAAAGTTCCAACTTACACCACATGCATCGTTTGACCCAATTTGTCCCAATTCATATGCGGACTTGCTATTTTTCCAACAATATGACATGAATACGGACCAATCGGGAGATCCACTGGTATCAAGATCCTGCGCAACCACTGGCGTTCCACTGGGACTTGCAGTAGCGGTAGGAGGTGTGCCAGTAATGCCAGACGTAAGAGACACAGTGTTTGAGTTGTTCCTGCTTGGTGGACCGACGGCAAGAGATTGCGATCCTAGTGATGAAGCGGGCAGCGAAGCAGAGACAGGCGCTAGTCTCTCGTTTGCTTCTTTTGCCTTGATTTGAAGGACCAATTTGTTGTATTCGGCTTCAACGATTCTCAGTTGGGTTTCGAGACTTGAAAGTTGGGACATGTCTGTGCTTTCGTTGAAGAGAGTTTCGATTTGGATGCATTCGTTGCGTTTTGTGAGGGCTTTTTGGCGTAGAGTTGCGAGGGTTTCTTCGGGCTGCTGTGATGATGTTGGCATTCTTTATTTTTCCAGTTATTTTTCAGGAAAAGAAACGTGATTATAATGCAGTATTGTGGACCACACACCATGATTCCAGCAGACGTCTTGAAGACCGCAAGGTATACCAAATAGCTCCTCAAGAGTCTTATTTACTTGGGAAGAATCTCAACACACACACATACACTCACCACACACTGCTCAATAGACTCACGCTAAGGCCTCTTGAAATAAGCGACCCGGCAACTCCCTCCATCTTTGCCAAACTCTTTGCTTCTCTATCCCACGAAAAATCCAAAGACTTGTTCCAATACATGACTCTCGGTCCTTTCGACTCTGCCAAAGCCCTTGAAACCCACTACCAAAACCTATACAACCAACCCGACTGCCTCGTATACATTGTATTCCTCAACGACCCAGAAGAAGAAACGCCAATCGGATCCTTCAGTTTCTTTCATTGCAGTCCGTCGGATCGACGAGTTGAAATCGGGGTCGTTTGGATAGCGGGGGAGTTCCATGGCCGTGGGTATGCAATGGACGTCTCGTATTTGATGCTTCAGCATGCGTTTGAGCATTCTGGGTCTACGATCCAGAGAGTTGAGTGGTCGGCGCATCATTTAAATGTGGCTAGTCAAAAGACGGCTGTCAAGGTTGGGTTTAGGTTTGAAGGGATCTTGAGGAAACATCGGTTTTATAAAGGTTGTGTGAGGGATTCGTTCATGTATTCGATTGTGGATGATGAATGGGCGGAGAAGAAGGAGGTGCTCTTCAAGAGAATGGTGGAGCGTTTATAGGGTTGATGTTGTGTAATTTATATAAATAGCTGCGCGTTATGTGGGGTCATATTAAATGGGGAGGCCCGGATTATTCGCGTCGTCGTTGCAGTCTTTTTTAGGAATTGTCATCGTTAGAAATGAAGCCAAACAACCCTCTCTATGTTATCCTTATCATCTATGCATATCTTCACGGTGTCCTCGGCGCCAAAGATCCGCGTCATGTGATTAATATAGGAGTAATCTTGCCCCTCAGTATGCCTCCAGATGACCACAACCCAATACAAACCATGAGGCAGTTGGCAGCAGTTAAGCACCCCCATGTTTTTTCATCAACGTTTATTTTCTTCACATATTCAAAACGGATTCAAATCACTCAGCTCGCTGCCTATGAAGTCAACAAGAATGACACTATTCTGCCTGATGTTCTGGTCAACATTGTTGAAATCGATTCCTGGAACACGAATCACACCGCATATCCTGTCAAGGCCCTTCCGAAAATACATCAGTCGCGTCAATATTTTTCAGCTGGATTGGCTGCTACGAGATCGATGGAAGCTGTACAGCAGTATCCAAACATGGTTGCAGTGTACGGGGGATATTTCAGCACTGCATCAATGTAAAACCCGAAAAGAGCAAAAGCTGTCCCTTAATTCTTCCATTCTCATTCGAAAAAATTTTTTGTGTTCAGGGCGAGCGCGAGTGTATTCTCTCAATATCAGATTCCAATGTGTGGAGACTTGGCTGGAAGCCCCAGCCTCTCAAACAAACACAACTATCCATACTATTTCAGAATCTATCCAGGACGCGGCATCGGGAAACACATTCTCTTGCTTTTAAGGAGTTGGAATGTGGGTCGCGTTGCTGTACTTGTAGGGCCTGATGAAATGGATCAACGCTCAGCAGCCGATACGATCGCGATATTGCGGGTGAATGACGTGGATGTGTTGGCGGTTATTAATGTGGATTCTGCGGGTGGGAATTTATCGGCGATTGTAGATCAGTTGAAGGTTGTGGATGCGCGATATATTGTTACGTTTGTGGCGACTGCGAAATTGAAGTCGGTCTATTTTCATTGCAAGTATGTGGACCTTCCTCTCTTTTGAGTTTCGGTTGGGAGTCTGTCTTTATTAATTGACTTATGGTAGAGACTTGATTGGCTCCAAGTTTGTATGGATGGGAGTCCAACCCCCAACAACTTCTTATACCGATATCTCGGCGGAAGACAAGGCGCGACTGAATGGTTTCATTCTAGTGACACCCAAAAATGAAGCGACAACAGATCCAGAGTTTTGGACATTAAACAAGACGTGGGTTGGACTTCATAATGAGAATCCTGATTTGTAAGCTTCCATGCATGTGGCGAAATTAAGGGATATTGATTTCTCATTGATTAGTTTTTCGGCGCCAAGTCTGGATCTATCGTCTCCTGTTGGGGCTTATGATTGTGTGAAAACGTTGTTGATTGGCATAGATCAGGTGTGAATAGACGAATAATTTAGAAAATTGTATTCACTCTTTTTTGTTAGTTTCTTCAACGCAATCCTCAATATTCTGCTGAAATGCTTTCGTCGAGAAAGTTGCAGCAATACCTGACTTCATCCGCATTCAGCGATACAGGTAAAATCATTTCTTTAATTATCTTTCATTTCTTGGTTCATGTACTGACAGCAGTTTTACAGGCTATCATGGGGCTTATGCCAGTCCTATAGTTTTAAACCCAAATACAGGAGATCTCCTAATGTAAGGAAACTGAAATCCGGCTGAGAAAACCTTTAATGCTTTTGAAGTGCATACAAGTTTCGAGATCTTGTCAACAATGTAGACTTTGCCTTCACCGACATCAATGCAACTCAAATATCTTTTTACCCCGAAGTTACATTGAAATTCAATAATGGTGAGTTTGAATAGAGTAAGGCCTGAAGCCTAACTCTCTTTATAAATTAGGATCAACGATCGCCCCGTCAGATAGGTCCCCACCAGTTTCGGCTGTGATTGAAGCGAATAGCGCAGAGGGACGGCTACTGCAATTTCTTACTGCTACTGGAATCATAATATGCGTCATATGCTCCGTCCTCCTCTACACGTACTGCCAGAACAAAATCTTTGTAAAAGCAGCCCCCCTCTTTTCAGGAATCATGATAACTGGAGCGGCAGCAGCATATATATCGATCAGTTTCATGATTGGAAAACCATCCGACGCTACCTGCCATGCGCGGCTTTGGTTTCAATTGATGGGATTCGTCGTGGCACTAGGGGCGTTTTTGGTTAAAAATTATCGGATTCACATTATATTCTCCAGTCGAACCATTATTCCAAAAAGCAAATTGTCAAATATGAGGTTTGGCAGGTTTTTCGCGATTTTCGTTTTGCTGGAGATTGTTAGTGATTCCTTTTTTTTTCTTGCAATCGCCCAATTGAAGATCTAACCATGGTTCCATCGCATAGATTCTGTTGACATTTTGGTCCATTCTTTCGAACCCAAAACCTTCACGTCAAGACGACTACAATCAAATCAACTCGTTTCAATGTACTTCAACGTCTGCCAAAATTCCCAGCATGATTGCCATTGATCTCTTGTACGCCTACAACGCCATTCTCTTGGGCCTCGCTGCTCTCCTTTCCTATTTAACGCGTGGCGTCAACAGCGACTACAACGAATCCCTTTTCATGTTCTTTTTCGTGATTGCAGCAGTTCTTACGTCTGGAACCACAGTCAATGTTCTGGAAACGGAGGTCGGAACAAGACCTCTTGTGATTCGAAGCGTTGCTACGTGGATGTTCACGACATTTGTCCTCTTGATTTTTTTCGTGCCGAAAACAATCAGTGTGTATTATAGTCAGCTGGATGTGAAACAAAAAACTCGACTCAGTCAGATTATTAGTTCTGGGAAGCGATCTGCGGGTAGTGCCGCCGCCGCCGCTGCAGCAGCAGCGGTGGGAGTGGCCGGAAGTATCCCTGCTGCAAAACGCAAGCCAAGCGTTTTTATGCAAAAGGGAATCACATTTGGTGTACTTATAAAGCAAGGTGGCTGGAAGTGGCCTCAAACGAGCCAACCGCCTAGTGATAAAACGGTGGGATTGGGCTTGCGAGGAAGCAGTAGTACTGTGGTTTTATCTTCAGGAAATCTCAAGCTAGAAAAGGCCGGACTTAGTAACGATTCAGTCAGTTCTAGTATCAAATCGAGAGGGGTTTCTGTGGCTCGGATCACAGGATCGTCTTGTGATGCCATTAATGTTCAGAATGGTGGAAATCATAGAAGATCGGTTAGCTCTATATGCCCTTTGCCTTCTATAAATATGGGTGCCAGGCCAGGTAGCATTATTAGTGCTGCTTATATTCGGCGGTTCTCTTATGAAGATGAGAAATTTTCCGGGGTTCCAAAGCGGAAAGATGGGAGTATAAGCGAGTCTTTATACTCGATAACTTCGAAGTATAAATTTGATATATTGGTAAGTACAAGCTTTTATTTCTCGATGTGGAAGCTGACATTCTGGTACAGGGCCGTTTCGATGTCACAATAAACTGGCACGTTTACAAACAATGGGGGCACTGTGAAGTAATGATTCATTCAGCTGGTACCAAAGTTTGGCTATCGGTGGAGATTAGTGATTTTGTAGACTGTTTTGTGGTGGCGAATGTTGATGTGCAGATTCTTGCAGCAGGGAATAGCGTTATTGTTAAAGAAACACACGGAAAAATGGCTTTAGGGCGTGTGTTGGTGATAGAATTGGAGACGGACGCGTTGGCAGTTGACCTCGTTGCCAAAATCAAGGCAAAGTAAAACAATGGATTGCAAAGTAAACAATAAACATGGATTCGAACGATCCCACGCCTACATTGGACCCCTCAAGAGATGCTTTGCCCTCGAAAGATAAAATTTCTTATAGTGACTCCACGCAGGGATCTCCAAAGCCCAACGAAGAGTTTAGGGCTTTCGCTGCAAAAATTAGGGCAGGAAAGGAAAAGGAAGGTACTACCCACTGCAACATACTGCTTGCCGAATCTTAAACCCGTTTTCCGTTAGCGAAATTTAAAAACATTGCGCAGATTGTTTTGAGGGGCAACAGACGTGGATCGAATGAAGACTTGGCAGAGTTGATTCCGCCACAAACCGGTAATAACGTGTAATAACACTCGAACCATCTTCAACCGCTTTTTAAAAATAATAATCAACAGCAGAGCTTACAGTTAAGGAAAAGCTGGTGGCAGCTACGGAAGCTATTATTGCGGCAAACCACTTGAATGATACTGTACACAACCACCCATCTGGTCTCTCTGCAGCTCAGGCACTTACACGTCTCACGGGGCAGCTTCACGACCATGCAGAATTTATTCCTGAATTCCTGCATAATCCTTTAATATCAATTGTTGCTTTTCAAGATTCGATTGAAGCGCAACTAGAAGGACTAAAAGCCTCCCTTGAGGGAATCATTCACTGGGAGGCTGTACTAAACTCTTTGTATATCACATCTGCAATGTTCTTATCTTGGTTTGTCGGATACTGGAATTTGGGAATAGGTTGGGTTTTTGTGTGGATGTTCTTTGTTAATGGGGCTTACCGGCGAAACATGGAAAGGATAAAAGGCAAAATTGAAATCGAAGCTGCGCGTGTGCTGGGCTTAAGAAAAGTAAGCATCTCGAGTTGGGTGGGTTTGTTCTGGTATCTGAACAATCACAAAATAGCTCGAGAATGATGCAGAAACAGTTGAATGGTTCAACCTGTTTCTAAATCGTTTTTGGGTTCAATACGAACCGTCTCTTTCAGAATCCCTCAAGAATACAATTAATCCCGTCCTCGCTTCCTCCAAACCTGGCTTTCTTGACAATTTATCCCTTACCGTGTTTACTCTCGGCACCGTAGCTCCGCGCATTGAAACAATCAGAACGATTCTTCAGACAGCGGATGACGTTCTTCAGATGGAATGGGATTTGAGCTTTGTTCCCGTTGACGAGGATGGTGTTTCGAAACGTGAAAAGGACTTGGGAAGTGTTCGCGATTCAAGAATCGAAGTCGTTGCGAAACTTGGAAAGGGTCCAATGGCTATTCCAATCCCTATTGTTGTTGCAGAAATTGAGTTTCGTGCAAGACTACGATTGGAATTGACATTTGTCAGCAAGTATCCACATATTTCAAAAATCGACTATATGTTCACCGATACGCCTGCGATTGATTTCACTTTAAGGCCCTTGAAGGCTTTAGACATGATGGATGTGCGTCTCTCTTGTTAAATGTCTTTGATGCATTGTTAACAGAAAAAAATAGATGCCAGGCCTCAAGAACTCGCTAAATCAAATTATTGCGCACTCTTTATCAGGATATGTGTCCCCTCACAAGAATAGCGTTGATGTGGATGGAATAATGAATGGAACTAGCTCTGGTAAACTTCCGAAAGTCCAATTGCATTAAGACACGCTTTTTAAAATGGGAACCAGATTCTCCCGTCGGAGTTTTAAAAATAATCGTACACGAAGCCAAAAACTTGAAGAATATCGAACTTGCCGGAATATCGGACCCGTATGTTGCCGTACGTCTTGGGGGTAAAGTTGTAGCTATAACGGGCACAAAAGAGAATAAGTTGTGTTTCATAATTTTGTGTCGTTAACTTCGTGTTAACTGTGTTTTATTGAACCAGCTTGAATCCGTATTGGGGACAAACTCTATTCATCCCAATCATGTCCAGCAATTTATTACCAAAAAATAATGAGACACCTCTCGATGAATTGGAATTTGAAATTTTTGACGCGAACGAGGCAGGGAGTGACAAGTCGATGGGATTGGTCAAGTCTGTCAAACTATCCCGCTGGGTTAAGATACTGGACGAAATTATTATTGCGAAACAGGAGGCAAAGAAGTCAGAAGACTTGAAGGCATCGAAAAACGACCTGTCGAATCAAGAAACAGCATCTCCACCTCCCATCCCTCTACCGTCTGTATCTTCCGGAGAACCCCTGACAACAGAAGAAAGCGAGGCCCTTGTGACAGAATGGGGTGTTCCTATTGATGAGTCAGGAAGTGACGTGTGGCATATTTTGTTTGCTCCCGAGAAAAGCTCAAAAGATAAGAAGGGTCGAGGAGAGCTGCGTTTGGAAATGACCTACATGCCGCTCAAACTGTCCAGTTCGCCATCAAATTCTCCTGCTTCTGCAACTGAAAGTGAACAAACAAATGAGGACTCCAATGTTGGTGTCTTGACGGTGAATGTCCATGCAGCAAAAGAAATACCGACGTATAAGCAATCTTCTCTTCGATGTGACGTGGTTTTGAGCAATGTCGACTTTCCGCCAAATGGGCCAAACTGGCTTATGGGGTCGACTCATGTCATCAAAAAATCCAATAATCCCGTCTGGGAATGGCCGATTCGATTTTATGTTATGAATTCAGAATCTGCGGGATGTAAGGTGTCTATCAAAGATGGATCCAAAACAGTTGGAGACGTAGACCTCACAGTTCAAGAAATCCTAGCTAAACTGGTAGGTTAAAGTAATGTAAACTCAATATTGCTCAAACGCTGCAAAAAGAATTCAAAAGATACTGGATCCGATTGGTTCAAACTGTCGTCATCTTCTGGGAAAGTGCGATTAACTTTCTCTTGGAGCAAGTTGGATCCCGCCTACAAATTAAGCGATGAATCCCAATCCACGAATAATAAGGCCAGAAGAGAGCCAAAAGCAGTGCTCAAGCTGAAGATCATGAAAGCCAAAGCGCTGATGAATGTGGAAGGTCTCGGAAGAAAGTCTGATCCATATGTCAAGATTAAAATTGGGTCAATATCTGTTGGAGCAACTCTCGTGAAAGAAAATACTCTTGATCCCATCTGGAATGAAACTTTCTACACTGTTGCATATTCTAGGCAGCAATTACTGGCAATGGAGTTGTGGGACTTCAATAATCTGAAGAAAGATAAAAGCTTGGGTAATCTAGAAGTAGCGCTCATTGACTTGATGGAGTTTTCAAACTCAGAAGTGACAAAAAAGCAAAGACTTCAGTCAATATGTTAAAGATGGGCTTCAAGTGGAACAGCATGGAACATCCATCCGAGTGTAAGTTGTTTTATAGCGCACCCAGCAGTTAACATTTTACCAAAAGATCTTGTCCTGTTTATCTTCAAAAAATTACTGATGAAGAAGGGATCAGATCAACCAGAACCTGAGAGCGCGAGAGATTTTGCTCTGTTCAGAGAAAATACAACGCGGCAGCGATTTGCTGCAGGTCAACAGCGGGGATTTATGTTCTTTGAGCTTGAATATTTCGAGGTGACGGATTCATCGCAAACACGTCACTGCACTTTTGAAAGATGATATGAATTATTGAACGCCAAAAACTCGCCGTAGCCAATGAAATCCATCCATCGATTAAAGCCTTATAGAAACAAGTTAAAATTTTACACCGGGAAGAAGTGATCGTGAGAACACGTGAGATTACACGGAAGGGATACCTCGGCGACATCGACGATTCAAAAGAACAACTCCTGCACCTTCCATTACCCAACGATGTCATTTCAAAGCATGGTGATTGTTATATGCAGCTGTTCAATAATTAATTCTTTTTACAGACTCTGGAATTCTTCGCTTTCATGTCAGTGATGCTCAAGGCTTCAGCAAACCAATTAATGCTTATATGGAGATAAAAGTCGATGATGAAATATGCTTTTCCACTCGTATTCAACAACAAGTCATTCGAGCAAATTGGAATGCATCCGCCGATGTGTGTATTCGCAGCTTTTCCACACAAAAACCATCTATTTTATTACGCGATTCCAAAGATGGAGTTAAAAGAAGTTCTGATGATCCTATAGTTGCAACTTGGGAAGGAAGCCTGTTAGATTTGGTTGGAAAGAAGAAACATCGCGTGGAGATGGTTGCCAAAGAAGCAGCGGACATTGCAGTGGTCATATCATTAGGCTATGTACCTATCCGGATTTCGCTGGCAGATACAACAAGAAGTAAGTTGAGCCCTT